>ML267468.1:0-141989 GCA_005239495.1 Nicotiana undulata
TTTGATAAAATCCTGTTTTTAGCTACTGTTTAATATCACTGGACCACTACTCTATGCGTTCGCAGGCCCCTGGCCACGTTCGCATAGGTATGACTTACCTGGCCTATGCGTTCGCGAGCTACAGGCCGCGTTCACACAGGGCTAACACTACCCGACCTCCAGCCCCCTTGACCTTCTATGCGTTCGCGACCATCTAGGTGCGTTCGCATAGTTTCCCTTTCCCCACCCTTCGCGTTCGCATTCCCATGGATGTGTTCGCATTGAATTAAAACTACCCAGCCCCCAGCCCTCTAAATTATGCATTGCATTCTCATGGATCCCCATGCGTTCGCATAGGGCAAATTCTCTGGACACCAGCAACAGCCAAAAGACACCAAAATTTTCTAAGTAAAATCACTCCGACGCTTATCCGAAACTCACCCGAACTCTCGGGGCTCCAAACCAAATATGTACACAACCTCAAAAATATCCTACGAACTTATTCGTGTGATCAGATCGCCAAAATAACACTTTAAACAACGAATTTAGCCTTAAAATCAAAGAAAATTTCCAAAACTTCCAAAGTATCAAATTTCACAACTAGGGGTCCGAATCACGTCAAACAACTTCCGTTTCTTACCAAATTTTACAGATATATCATAATTATCATATTGAACATGTATCGAGCTCCGGAACCAAAATACGGTTCCGGTACCATAAATTTCAAATATAATCAAATTTCTAAAACCCTTTATATTTTGAGAAAACAATTTCTTTCAAAAATTCATTTCTCGGGCTTGGGACCTCGGAATTTGATTCCGGACATACCCCCAAGTCCCACATTTTCCTACGAACCCTCCGGGACCGTCAAATCACGGATCCGGGTCCGTTTACCTAAAATATTTACCGAAGTCAACTTAAATCAAATTTTAAGGCAAAAACTAGCATTTTCTCAAAGTTTCACATACAGGCTTCCCGGTTATACGCCCGAGTTGCGCACGCAAATTGAGATAGAATAATAGAAGGTTTTCAAGGCCTCGAAACACCATTTCAACATGTAAAATAATGGATGACCCTTTTGGGTCATCACAGAGTTTTTTTGTTTAATTAACTAAGATATTTGCTACTCAATCATTCAAAGCTAGTGGATAATGAACTTAAGGCTCATTGAAGGAAAATATTTCTTACCATAATTATCCATTTTCAGAGTTAATAAAATTGAGTCTCGTTATCATCTATTCCACTACCATCTTGCTAATAACATTGGAGCTAGGACCATTTCTCTAACTCTAATCATCTATCTTTGTTAGTAGTAGCGAACTGCCCCAATCTTCAATAGATATAATCTGTTTTATGTGTTGAGAAAGTAATTTTCAGAAACAATCTTTCAACTGCTCTTTTTTTTTATTAACAAATAATTACTGATATTATGTCTCTTGTTCCTTCTATCCTTTTCCCGTTAAAGGAACTGGTTCAAAATGCAGCTGAGCTATACTATATTTGGAAAAAGATAAACCAAAGAGTTCACTTTAAGAGAAAAAAGTGTGTCTTATTTCATTTCATGAAGAGCACAACTGTTCCGTCTGCACTTGAATTCTGGTGCTTATTGTCACGACCCATTTCCGGGTTGTGATGGCGCCTGTCGTGGAATCAGGCTAGCCAACCGCTACAATAATACTCAATTCATTTACTGGAGAAATTTACTCATTTTTTTGGCTCAACTCATAGAACTACGGAAATTTTAATCATTTAAAACAGTCTAATAGAAGAAAATAGGCTCCAACAATCAATCTAGGATCTGGAGTCACGCAGTCATGAGCTACTAACATGAATATAACTGAGAAATAATACTGAAGTCTTAAGTTTCCAATTTCTAATACAAGAGGAAAAATAAGGAAAGGAGGGACGGGACAGTGAACGCCAGCTGCTACCTCGTCGGCTCTGAGGGATAAGCTGCTATCACCGATTCACGTCAAATCTCGGTGCACCTGGATCTGCACACACAGTGTGCAGGTAAGTAACGAAAACAACCTACGGTCTGAGGAGGCATTGACGAACTCGACCTCCGTAAATAAACAGTGCAAATAATGAAAATTCCAGAAATAACCGAGAATATCAGTGACAATCATGTTATGTAAATGACCCTGGAAAACTTAGTAAAAATCCGGGAATAACAAATGAATGCCATGTATGTNTCACATAATTGGCCATTAGCCTAGGGAAATCCATCCCGTAACATGTACGACGTAGTGACTCAGTCACTAAGTACCGAGGGAGCAGGCCAATTCAGCCTTTCGGAGAAATCCATCTCCGGGATATCATACTCATCCATAATCTGTACCAGGGAAATCCATCC
Source organism: Nicotiana undulata (assembly GCA_005239495.1). Lineage (NCBI taxonomy): Eukaryota > Viridiplantae > Streptophyta > Magnoliopsida > Solanales > Solanaceae > Nicotiana > Nicotiana undulata. The sequence goes on from ML267468.1 coordinate 2,336, forward strand.
CTCCATATCTCATAAACAGTATCTGTGCCAGGGAAATCCATCCCTCTATATCTCATATCTCGGACAAATCCATGTCCAGGGAAATCCATCCCTCAATATCTCATATCTCGGACAAATCCATGTCTAGGGAAATCCATTACTCAATAACTGTGCGCTCACTAGGGGTGTAAAGACTCCGGAGGGGCCGCCAAGGATATGGCCCAAGCGCTATATATATATCAAGCCCACGAAGGGTATATTATCTTAACATTCGGCTCTAGGCCCATACTCAGTCAGAATTACCAGTCTCCTCACAACAGTCTCATTATGTAAACAGCCCAAACATGGCAATGCATGATAAATAAATAATTTCTGAGACTTAAATATGAATACATGTGTAATAACAGGACTGAGCATGCACAAGTAAGGTTCACAATAGAAACAACGGTAACGGGCCATTTCTGGTCTCCACATATAGACATGAAGTCTTATAATTTATACTTGTTATGTTTTCTTTTAGATTCTACGCATCAATGGCCTTCGCAGTACCGATATCATGGTGGAACAACAGTTAGACCGTGCCTGGGAGTAAGCCGGGCCACAACGAACAACCAACACTCATATGCCCGTCACTTGGCGAGTGTATCATAGTATCTATCATCAATTAGCATGTATATTGGGGTTTTGAACCCCTCAGTTCCAAGGTTGAAGTCGTTACTTACCTCGAAACCGGCTAAACACTACTCCGTCGGGCCCTTTCCTCGAGAATAGGCCTCCAAATGCTCCGAATTTACCAATAATCAATTACATAGTGTTACAATGTGCTAAGGAAAAATTCCCAAACAAAATCTAGCAAAACTACTAAAAATCCCGAATTCGGTCAAAACCCGGCCTTCGGGCCCACGTCTCGAAAGTCAGAAATTTTCACAACACTAGGTCCCTTGTCTTTTCCCCAGTCTAACCATACCAAGAACATGAAAATCGGACCTCAAATAGTCCTCCAATTCCCCCATTCTTCTTCTCTTAAACCCAAGCCCTAACCACCATTTTTCTACTGTTTTTACCAAAGATTTCTACCTAAAATCGTTCTTAATGCACAATATAACGAGGTTTGAGTCCAAGAAACTTACCTCCTTGAAGAAACAACGAAATCCCTCTTCAAACCCCTTCAAAACCTCCAACACGTGTGTAAAATTGGTGAAAGAAGACAAATTTCGCGAAGGCTGCCTTTTATAGGTTCTGCCCAGGCATTTCCGCAATAGCGGTGCCTTTCTCGCACCTGCGACTCGCAGGGGCGACTTATCAACCGCTCCTGCGACTTCTCACTTAAGTTGCCCAGTTCCCGCACCCGCGATACTCTTCCCGCGCCTGCGACATCTCAGGTGCGAACCTCCATCCGCCCTTGCGACCTCTTTCACACCTGCGGTCTCTTTATCGAAACAGAGGGCCCGCAGGGGCGACATATTGACCGCACCAGCGGTTCTTCACCTAAAACCCAGAGCCCGCACCAGCGACGTTATCCCTCGCACCTGCGACCTCGCAGGTGCGATCTTCATTCCCCCCAGCGACCAAACCTCGCACCTGCGCCATCCTTCTCGCGCCTGCGATATGCGCACCTGCGGCCCAAGCATCGTAGGTGCGATCGCACCAGCAACAGCAGCTTCAGCTGCATATTTGGGTTCCAACTTTCCGTTTAACACCCGAATTCAAGCCCGATCCCCTAGGGACCCCAACCAAACATACCAACATATCAACCATAGTTATTCAAACTTTGTCGAGCCATTAAAACACCAAAAACAACATCAAAACCATTAATTCTCATCCAATTCAAGCCTATGATTTCCTAAAACTTCCGAAACGCATTCGATCAAAAACCCAACAAAACCATCTCCGAATGACCTGAGATTTTGCGGGCAAGTCCAAAATGACATAACGAGGCTACAACAACTCTCGGAATCCCATTCCGACCCTCGGATCAAAATATTGCCTATCAACTGGGATTCGCCAAAATACTAACTTCGCCAATTCAAGCCTAATTCTGCACCGGCATCCTAAAAATATTCTGAATACACTCCTAAGTCCTAATTCACCCAACGAAGCTATCCGAACCATAAAACCCGCATTCCGAGGTCGTTTACCAATAAGTCAACTCCGGGTTGACTTTTCCAACTCTAAAGCTCTTGTTAGAGACTAAGTGTCTCAATCCACTCTATTTTCACTCCGAACCCGAACCAACCAACCCCAACACTTCACGTACAGTCTAACCGAGCTACTACAAGAAAGAAATAAGGGAATAGATGCGTATACCGCGTAATGACGGACCGGTTCGCTACACTTATGTTCTTCTTTTTTAGTGTATGTATAAAATAAAAATCTTATGTTCATTATATGAAACAAACTGGAAGAGACAAATTCAACAGAGGAGATGAGAAGAATATATTAATAGCCGGTTTGGACAAGCTGCAAAAATCAGGTTATTTTGAGAAATATTTTTTTTTCAAAAGTGTTTTTCTCAAAAGTACTTTTGGTGACAAGTAGTTTGTAATTGGCTAATGAATTGGAAAAACACTTCTGAGCAGCAATTAGTGTTTGGCCAAGCTTTTAAAAACTGCTTCTAAGTACATCTTCCCCAAAAAAGCTCTTCAAAAAAGTGTTTTTGGAGATAAACTACTTTTTTCTGCTTCTCCAAAATTGCTTCTGTTTCTCCTCAAAACACTTTTTTTTTCCTTTCAAAAACTTGGCCAAATACCTTATTTTAGAAAGAAAAAAAAGTATTTTGACTAAAAAGAGTGTTTTTGCCTCAAAAGAAACTTGGCCAAATCGGACATAAGCCGAGGGTTCAACGTAATTCGCATCCCTGTACTCCAAATATAATTTCCTAACCTTTTATTCGATTGTTTAGTCGTTGGGTCTCTTCTCAATTTATCTCCAGGCCCAATACTCCCAACTGAATCAGCTTTGTTGTACACTTCTTGCCCATAATCCATACTGAGTCATGCAGTTCACAACATTATAGGTTGTCCTATCTGAAGAGAAGATACAGGTCTTGTTCGCATTCCAAAGTTCTTTTGGAAAATGAAAGGATTGTTTCATCATCTTTAATTTGTTTATATGCTTCTTTGGAGTATATTTTAATAATCCGCAAAAATTCACATGTGGTGCCTACGTATTTTCGCCCCTCCAGATATGAGTATATTACTATCTCCTGGATACATTTTATGTGATGCCATGGAAATGGACACATTAAAAAGTAAAATATATTAAGTGATTTGCATATATTATTATTATTTGTTTATTCAGGTCTCGCTTACACAACTGTAAGTTGGAGTTCATTATAGTAGTAAATTAAAATTCTTCAAAAGCTTTGAGAAGATAAACTTTTTGAGGAATTTGATTAGTATTTAGGCAAAATACATAGTTTACTCTAGGAATTTAGGACCAAATTCCCATGATATACCTTCTGAGCACGGATAGCCTTTTACACACCTAACCTTTTCAAACTGTGTCTAAGACACACCACTTTTTCCTTCACCAATTTTTTGTTTGGAGACTGCATCCACGTGCCAATCAAAATGTGACACATGTCATAACTCAACTGTAAATAAATATATATTCAAAAATAAACTTTAATTGATTAAACTTTTTCCAACAAAATATTATGTCACCTTCCCCTTCCAAAATCTTCCCCAAGCCTCCCCTCCCCCATCAGCTTCCTCCTCCACCACCGTCTACCCTCTTCTCCAAGCTCCCTTCCCATCGACTTCCTCCTCTAAGGATTTTGATCCCTCCCCATTGTTTACTTTAGAAACACGAGCAATGGCCAGATACAGTCTATTTTAGAGAGGAAAACTCTTAGAAATAGAAAAAATTCACAGCATTGAAGTATGTCATCTACACTTCTAAAAACATAAAATTCAATTTTATGAGTAATTTTTTTAACGGAGAACTAGATCCACCAAAATACTTTCAGATAAAGAAATTACAAGACTTTATTATAACTCAAGAATATCAGATTGTGTAATGTTGTTTAAACTCAAAGATGGAATCCATAAATGACATGTCTTGAAGATGTTAATTTCTGGGTTTAACTCAAACTACTCTATTTTGTATAGAGAAGATAAGGGCTTCCATGGCTGCTACCAACAATTGGGTTTTGAGAAGTAAAAAAGAAGATAAGAGAGACGAGCTTCCATGGTGAAGGTATGTTGGTTCTTAGCAGGTGGGTGTTGGTTAGGATGGTGGAGAAATTACAGAGAAAGGACAGTCGAAGGTGGGTGTTGGATTTGGCGAAGCATAGGCAGTGAATTAGTTTAGAAAAATGAAAAAAAATAAACAATTAAGAAAGAATTTTTTTTTTGTATTGTTCACGCGCCTTATTGTATTTGTAAAACACGCACTGGCCACGTCAAGAGGAAAGTGTATATTAGATACACTTTAAATATGTTAGGTGTGTAAAAGGTTGTCCATGCTCAGAAAGTGTGTCATAGGGATTTGGTCCTAAGTTCCTGTGGTAAACTATGTATTTCTATAGTAATATGGGCAATCTTTTGGGCTAGTGGGATCCATTTTATATATGCATAAGCCTATTTGGAAGAAGAGTTGGCTGGTAATATTTTTACTTGGAGCCAAAGTATCATTGTGTGATAGAGATTGGTTGATCAATTTCCTTTTTCTTTTTATTAGTTCTTGTAGATCAAGTTTGAGTCCTATAAAATGATGGCCATCTCTCTCATTTCAAACTCACCTTCAGATACAAAAGTAGAAGTATTTCTACTAGCTTTTGTCTTCCTTTTCATTATAGAGTATTTTGTAAGAGAGTAAATGTTGGGAAACAATTGTGTAAACCCTTTTTTTGGAGTGATCTTGTGAGGTTATTCTCTTGGGGTATTTGAGACAAATTAGAGTATTTACTCTAATTTTGTACTCTCTTTTGTACTCTTGTTGGTATAGTAAAATTGCTCTTCTCCGCTTGTGGACGTATGTCACCTTGACCGAACCACGTTAAATTTGTGCCTTCTTTATCTGCTTTAATTAGTTATTATCAACTTACATTGTCTATACATTGTTTGGCTAAATTTCACACTACCCGGGTTCCCGATCCTAAAGAATTGGTATCAACACTGGATCTAACCAGGTTAGTTTAAATAGCCAAAATGACTCTAACAAAGACTTATGTTGAGAAATTTGACCGAAGTGCAAACTTCGGAATTTGGCAATTAAAGATGAAAGTTATCCTAATTTAGGATGTCTTAGATTTGGCACTGCAAGGAAAGGAGAAGAAGCCAGATAAAATGACGGACGAGGAGTTTGCCGTCATAGACAAAAAGAAAAAGACAGGTATTATTTTAAATCTCTCAAATGAGGTTTTACGTGAAGTTGCAACAGAAAGCTCATCCAAAGGCATATGGGAAACACTGAAAACCTTGTATATGAAAAGGACAGTAAAAATAGGCTTTACCTAAATAAAAAACTCAACACTTTTCGTATGACTGAAGGTACCTCTATACTTACACATCTCGATATTTTCGATTCTCTTCTTATGGATTTGAGTAACACAGATGCTGAAATCAAAGATGAGGATCAAGCTGTGTTATTACTTGTTTCCTTACCCGGTCGTTTAAACATATAGTAGATACTGTGCTTTATGAAAAGGATAATATCTCTTATAAAGATATCAAATCTATTATGAAATAAAAAGAACAAATAGATAGAGATATTACTGGGGAAACTAGCGGGAACCAAGGGGACGACTTGTTTGGAAGAGGTAGATCCAATAAGAAAGATTCAAGTAGTGAGAGGCCTAAATCAAGGTCAAAATCCAGATACATAAGTGTCATGTGCAAATATTGCCATAAGAAAGATCACATTATTTTTGAATGCTTTAAGTTGAAAAACAAAGAAAAACATACAAAAAAGAAATATGAGCACAAAACTGACTTTGCCGAAGCAAGTGTAGCTGCTGATGAGACTAAGGGAATTACTTTTTTAGAAACTAATAATAGTTTCAAATCTAACAATGAGTGGATTTTAGATTCGGGTTGTTATTATCATATGTGTCCCAATCGGGATTTGTTTACCACATATGAATATGTTGAAGATGGAGTTGTCTTGATGGGCAACAATGCTGCCTGCAAAGTTATCGAAAAAGGTACAGTCCGAATCAAAATACACGATGGTGTAGTGAGAACTCTCACCGATGTTAGACATGTTCCCGACTTGAAGAAAAATCTCATCTCTTTGGGCACTCTAGAATCTCTTGGGTGTAAGTACACAGGTGAATGTGGAGTTTTGAAAGTTTCTCATGGTGCTCTTGTGATTACGAAAGCACACAGATCTGGTACGTTGTATACTCTATTGGGATCTACTGTTACAGGTGCTGCTTCAGTTTCAACATCAGATAAATCAGATTTTGACATCCCCAAATAGTGGCATATGCGATTGGGGCATATGAGTGTAAAAGGTCTTTCCATCATCAGCAAAAAAGGTCTCTTGTTTGGCCAAAGTACCGGAAATATGGATTTCAGTGAACACTGTGTGTTCGGGAAGCAGAAAAAAGTCAGCTTCAAATCTCCAACAATTCATAGAACAAAACGTAATTTGGATAACATTCATTCAGACCTTTGGGGCCCTTTACGTACCCCGTCAAAAGGTGGTGCTAGGTATATGTTAACTTTCATTTATGATTATTCAAGGAAAGTTTGGGTTTATTTCCTAAAAAATAAAAGTGATGTTTTCTTAACTTTCAAACAATGGAAAGTTTTGATTGAGAAGAAAACAGGAAAACAGGTTAAGCGACTTAGAACAAATAATGGCTTGGAATTTTATGATGATGAATTCAATGGATTTTGCAAGAATGAAGGAATTGCTTGACACCGTACTGTGAGAATGACACCTCAGCAAAATGGTGTGGCAGAAAGGATGAATAGAACTCTATTGGAAAGGGCTCGTTGCATGATTTCAAATGCTAAGTTGACAAATGCCTTTTGGGCAGAAGCTATCTCTACAACTTGTTATATTGTATATCGTGCTCCTTCTGCACCCTTGAACTTTAAGACTCTAGAGGAAATGTGGTCAGATACCCTTGCTAATTATTCTGAGTTAAAGATATTTGGTTGCCCTGCATACATGCATGTAAATGATGGAAAATTAGAGCCAAGGACAAAAAAGTACATTTTCCTTGGGTATGCATATGGGGTGAAAGGATACCGACTATGGTATCCTGATCCCATGGCACCAAATTTTATAATTAGCAGAGATGTAACCTTTGATGAATCCTGTATGCTACATTATAGAAAAGAGTCTTCTAGTTTTTGTAATACAGATAAAGGGAAGAGTACATAGAAGCAGGTGGAGGTTGATATTGGCATTCCTTCTGGGCCAAGTTCATCAACTTTGGAGCAAAATACAGTTGAAACTCTTGAAGTTGAGCCAGAAGCTGAAATTCCTGAAGTTGAACCAGGAATATGAGAATATTCTATAGCCAAACATAGACCAAAGAAGAGAAAGTAAACAACCATTAATGTTAGGAGATTATGTTTCATTTGCTTTTTCAGTTGCACAGGAAACTGAAGAAATTGGAGAACCATCAAAATATTTAGAAGCAGTTTTTGGTGCTGATTCAGCCAAGTGGTTGATTGCAATGAATGAAGAAATTGAGTCTCTCCACAAGAATGGTACTTGGTCTCTTGTAAAGCGGCCATCAGGAAAAAGAATTGTTGGTTGCAAATGGGTCTTCAAGAAAAAGGATGGCATTCCAGGGGTTGAAGATGCAGGGTATAAGACACGATTAGTTGCAAAGGGCTATAGCCAGGTACAAGGATTTGATTTTAATGATATTTTCTCACCTGTTGTTAAACATAACTCTATTCGTGTCTTGCTTGCCTTAGTTACCATGTATGATTTGGAATTAGAACAACTTGATATTAAGAAAACTTTCTTACATGGAGAACTTGAGGAACAAATATATATGCATCAAACCGAAGGATTTGAAATTGAAGAAAAAGAAGATCATGTTTTCTTGTTGAAGAAATCCTTGTACGGATTAAAACAGTCTCCAAGACAATGGTACAAAAGGTTTGATTCCTTTATGTTGGGTCATGGTTATTAGAGGAGCATGTATGATAGTTGTGTTTACTTCTAGAAGTTAAATGATGGTTCATTTGTATACCTATTATTATATGTTGATGACATGCTCATTGCTGCTAAGGATTTGACAGAAATTCACAATTTGAAAAGTCAGCTGAAAAGTGAATTTGAGGTGAGAGATTTGGGAACAATTAAGAAAATCCTTGGCATGAAGATCAAAAGAGACCGAGAAGCCAACATGCTATTCCTGACCCAAAAGAAGTACTTGGATAAAGTCTTGAAGAGTTTTGGCATGAAAGATGCTAAACCAGTAAGTACCCCTCTTGTTGCTAATTTTAAGTTATCAGTTGCTCAATCACCGCAGTCAGAGGAAGAAGAGATGTATATGGCACAAGTACCTTATTCCAGTGCAATCGGCAATATTATGTATGCAATGGTGTGCACACACCCAGATATTCCGCAGGCAGTAAGTGTGGTGAGCCGATATATGGCTTTTCCTGGTAAAGTGCATTGGCAGGCTGTGAAATGGATTCTCAGATACTTACGAGGTACTTTAAACACATGTTTGGAGTTCGAGAGAAATACTAATACTTTGGTTGTTTTTGTAGACTCAGATTATGCAGGTGATCTTCACAAAAGAAGATCACTAACATGTTATGCATTTCGCATTGGTGGTTGCGCTATTAGTTGGAAAGCTTTATTTCAACATATAGTAGCTCTATCTACTACTGTGATTACCCAAAGGGTCATACCGCGTATTTCTAGTTAATTCTATGTTCTGAAGTCATGAAAACATCCTTCTATCTCACCTCGATTTGTGTGCGCAGCCCGGGCGTGTAGCCGGGAAGCCTTTATGTGAAAAACTGAGGAAAATGATAATTTTGTTTTGAAATTTGCATTTAAGTTGACTTTGGCCAACATTTTTGGTAAACCGGCCCGGATCCGTGATTTGACGATTCCGGAGGGTCCGTAGGAAAATATGGGATTTGGACGTATGCCCGGAATCGAATTCCGAGGTCCCAAGCCCGAGAAATGAATTTTTAAAAGAAATTGTTTCCTGAAAATATAAAGGATTTTTGAAAGTTTAATTATATGTGAAATCTGTGGTATCGGGACCATATTATGGTTTCGGACCCCGGTAAATGTTAGATATAATATTTATGTCATGTATGTAAAGTTTGGTAAGAAACGAAAGTCATTCGATGTGATTCGGAACCGTAAACGCAAAGTTTGATGTTTAAGAAGTTTTGAAAATATTCATTGATTTTGGGGTTAAATTTGTTGTTTATGATGTTATTTTGGTGATTTGATCGCACGAATAAGTCCGTAGGATATTTTAGAGGTTGTGTGCATATTTGGTTTGGAGCCCCGAGGGCTCGGGTGAGTTTCGGGTAGGTGTCGGGGTGTTTTAACTTAGGAAAATCTAGTGTTTTGAGCATTTGCTGGTGCTTGGTGCATTACCTTACGCGAACGAAGGGCAAACGGGGAGGGCCTGGGATGTACTCTATGCGAACGCGGAGCACTAGGAAGTGACTCTACGCGAACGTGTCCCCAAGGTTGCGAACGCATAGAGAAAATAGGGCTGGGGGCTGGGTAGTCATAAGCCTATGCGAACGCGGCCTGAAACTCGCGAACGCATAAGCTAGGTAATCCCAAACCTTCGCGAACGCGAAGAGTAAATTTTGCGCAGTTATTCTTTTAGTCAAAAACAGAAACCATTACGGGATTCAACCCAAACTTCATCACTCCTTCTCCTTCACTCCATCTTAGGCGATTTTTGGAAGAAAAATTCATAGGTATGTAGTCTTAGACTCATTTTCTTCAATATTTATCAACACCCACTAGATTTCTAGGCCTAAAATATGAGTTTAAGGGTAGAAAATTAGGGATTTGGGTAGAGGTAGGGCTTTTTGATTAGTTGGGAATTAGAGCTCGTTTTGGGGTCGGATTTCAAAACTAATTACATATTCGAGCTCGTGGGTGAATGGGTGATCGGGTTTTGGTCCGAACCTCGTGTTCTGACCAAGCGGGCCCGGGGTCGATTTTTGGATTTTTGGGAAGAATTTTAGAAACGCTATAATTAAGCACTAGAATTAAATTATTTAGTGTTTATTGATATTATTGAGTCAATTAAGTCTAGATACAATTGATTTGAAGTCGAGTTCAAAAGGAAAAGCGGTGATTGAGGTGTGATTTTGGTCGTGGAAGTTGAGGTAAGTGTTTGGCCTAACCTTAGATTGAGGGAATACGTATTGAGTCTTATTTGCTATTTGTTTATTCCATGTTCAACGTATAGGTTAGGTGACGAGTACCTATATGTTGTGTCAAGCATGCCTGTGAGTCGGATATTATAAATTACGTGATTTTCATTGTTATTTACTGTGTTATAACTTGAGTTTCACTTTGATGGTTGTTCAATTGATGGAAGTTATTGATTGTGAATACTGTTGAGTATTTGTTTCGGTTGAGGAATATTTTGTTAAGTTACGTACTGGGGTGAGATTGGTTATAGCCGTGTCCTTTGCCGGGATAGTTATATTTCTTCTGTTGTTCCCTTGCCGGGATGTTGTGATTTATTGTTATGGTTCATGTTGTTGATTTCTTCCTTGCCAAACTGTTGTTCTTGATATTGTTTGGGTGAGGAAGAGTGTAAAGCACGAAGGGAGATACCGTGTAATATTCATTGTGAGGATGAGAGTGTAAAAGCACGAAGGGTGATGTCGTGCCATGTTATGATATTAAAAGCACGAAGGATAATGTCGTGCCATGTTATGATATTAAAAGCACGAAGGGTGATGTCATGCACTTATTTTGGTGAGGATGAGAGTAAAAGCACGAAGGGTGATTCCGTGCACTTGTTTGCTCTGTGTTGCTATTTCCTGTTGTTATCTCGATATTTAAACTGTTGCCTTGTTTCGTTATTTCGGTTAATTGTTATCTCTTTTCCCCAGCATGTTCCCTTTTTCTTGTGCTTAAATGTTTACTCTTATTGTTGTTATTTCTTTCATATGTTATTAAACTGCACATGTTGTATTATTTATCGTGTCCTAGCCTCGTCACTACTTCCCCGAGGTTAGGCTCGGCACTTACTCAGTACATGGGGTCGGTTGTACTGATACTACACCTGCACACTTTTTGTTGTGCAGATCCCGGTACAGGACCTTGTGGACATTGAGCTAGGAGGCTTCCTTCAGTCCACCCGAAGACACCGAGGTAGTCCTGTTGGCGTCTGCAGGCCTTGGCGTCCCTTTCCACTTCCTTTCTTTCTGTTTTTAGTGTTTCAGAAACAGATGTATTTACTTCTTTCAGACTGTTATGTGTACCACTCTTAGATAGTCCGTGAGTTGTGACTCCACTATTTCTGGGTTTCGGTTAGATTTGGCGAAATTTCGTAAAGGATTGTAATGAAATACATTTATATCATGCCTTGTCTTTTAAATTTAACTCTTGTTAATCTGGTAATTTATCTGTTCATGATTAATAGTTGAGGAATAACGTAAACTGAATAATCACGTTGGCTTGTCTAGCGGGTTCAACGATAGACGCCATCACAATCCCGACGGTGGGAATTTCGGGTCGTGACAAGTTGGTACCAGAGCTCTAGGTTACCTAGGTCTCACAATTCACGGACAAGCTTGGTAGAGTCAGAGGGATTGGTACGGAGACGTCTGTACTTATCCCCTAGAGGCTGCAAAGTTAGGAATAACTTCACATCTATTCTTCTCTGTCGTGCGATTTGAATTCTAAATGCTAACTTAGTTTCTATTCTATTCTCTCACAGATGGCGAGAACACGTGCTTCCTCATCTACCGATCAACAGCCCGATCCTCTAGTTGCAGCTCCTACGAGGGGTTGAGGCTGAGGCCGAGGCCGTACTAGAGGCCGAGGCAGGGGCAGGGCTCAGCCCAGAGCAGCAGCCCTAGTGGAGGATCCTCAAGTAGAGTTTGCCGATGAGGTTCCTGCTCAGATTGTTCCGGTTGGACCAGCTCAGGTCCTAGAGGGGTTCATTGCCACCTCGGTACTTCAGGACGCTCTAGTCCGCTTAGTAGGCCTTTATGGAGAGCGTGGCTCAGGTAGGTCTACTTCCTACAACACCAACCATCTCTCAGGTTGGGGAAGGGGCCCAGACTCCTGCCACCCGCACACCAGAGCAGTTAGCTTCTCAGTTCTAGACTCCAGCACCTCAGCCAACTGGAGTAGCTCAGCCGGGTATTGTGGCTCAGGCCGTTGAGGGAGCAACTATGTCTGATGATGCTTTATGGAGATTGGATCGGTCCACCAAGTTGTTTCCTACTACTTTCAGTGGTGCACCATCAGAGGATCCCCAGGATTTCTTAGACAGTTGCTATGAGGTTCTTCAGAACATAGGGGTCGTGGAGACCAATGGGGTCGATTTTGATACTTTCCGTCTTTCTGGTTTTGCCAAGACTTGGTGGAGGGATTATTGCTTGACCAAGCCAGGTGGATCTTCACCTTTGTCTTAGGATCAGTTCTCCGACTTTTTCTTGGAGAAGTTTCTTCCAGTCACACCAGAGAGAGGATCTTCGGAGGCAGTTTGAGCGTCTCCAGCAGGGCTCTATGACAGTTACCCAGTATCAGACCCGGTTCATCACTTTGGCCCGACATGCTATCATGATACTCCCCACGTACCGAGAGAGGGTGAGAAGGTTTATTGAGGGGATAGCTAAGCCGATTAGACTACAGATGGCCAGAGAGACTACTGATATTTCATTTCAGGAGGCAGCCAATGTGGCCAGGCGGATTGAGATGGTCTGATTACAGGGTGGTGGTCAGGGGTCTGACAAGAGGCCTCATCATTTTGGCCGATTCAGTGGTGCCTCATCTGGAGTCAGGGATTCTTTTGGCAGATGTCATCCTCTTAGACCATTCCAGTCAGCCCTTCAGGTATCCCGCAGTGCTCCACCAACTCCTATTAGTGCACCACCGCTTCAAAGCTTTCAGAGTGGTTATTCTGGTCGACAGGGATAGTTTCAGGGCCAGCAGTCTCAGCAGAAGAGGTCTTGTTACTCTTGTGGTGGTCCAGGGCACATTGCTAGGTATTGCCCCCGAGCTTCTAGTGGTTCTCAGCATCAGGGTTCCCGTGTTATGATTCCCCCACCAGGTGCACTCCCACACCCTCAGCCAGCTAGGGGTGGAGGTCGAGGTGCCATAGGTGGAGGCCAGACAGTTAGAGGTGGAGGACATGCTATGAGAGGTAGAGGTCAGCCCGCAGTAGGTCGACCCAGGGATGTTCAGATTGGTGGGGCTCATCCCCGATGCTATGCTATACCCGCCAGACCTGAGGCTAAGGCCTCCGATACAGTCATTACATGTATGGTTTCAGTTTGCAGCAGAAATGCTTTGGTTTTGTTTGATCGGGGATCCATATTTTCCTACGTGTCCTCATATTTTGCTCCTTACCTGATTATGCCTCGTGATTCCCCGAGTCCTCATGTATATGTATCTATACCGGTGGGAGATTCTATTGTGGTAGATCGAGTCTACCGTTCATGCATAGTGGTTATTGGTGATCTTGAGACTAGAATAGATTTTCTACTCCTCGATATGGTTGATTTTGATGTCATTTTGGGGATGGATTGGTTGTCTCCCTATCATGCTATTCTGGACTTTCATGCCAAGACTGTGACCATGTCCTTGCCGGGAGTACCTCTATTGGAGTGGAGGGGGATCCTGGTCATTCTTCCAGCAGTGTTATCTCGTATATGAAGGCTCGGCGTATGTTTGGCTTATGTTTGTGATTCTAGTGCTGAGGTTACTTCTATGGAGTCTGTGCCTATTGTTCGTGAGTTCCCAGAGGTATTTCCTGCTGACCTGCCGGGTATGCCACCCGATAGGGATATTGACTTTTGTATTGATTTGGCTCCGGACACTCAGCCCATTTCTACCCTGCCATATCGTATGGACCCGCCAGAGATAAAGGAGTTGAATGATCAGTTACAAGACTTGCTTGGTAAAGGCTTTATTAGGCCTAGTGTTTCTCCTTGGGTTGCGCCAGTGTTGTTTGTTAAGAAGAAAGATGGCACAATGAGAATGTGTATTGACTACCGGCAATTGAACAAGGTTACTATCAAGAATAAGTATCCTTTGTCGAGGATTGATGATTTGTTCGATCAACTTCAGGGTGCCATAGTGTTTTCCAAGATTGACCTGAGATCTGGCTACCATCAGTTGAGGATTAGGGCGTCCAATGTCTCTAAGACAGCCTTTTGCACTCGGTATGGGCATTATGAGTTCTTGGTGATGTCATTTGGGTTGACAAATGCCCCTGCTGATTTTATGGATTTGATGAACCAAGTGTTCAGTCCCTATTTGGATTCGTTCGTGATTGTCTTCATTGATGACATTTTGATTTACTCCCGCAGCCGAGAGGAGCACGAGCAACACCTTCGAGCCGTCCTCCAAACTCTGAAGGATAGTTAGTTGTATGCCAAATTTTCAAAATGAGAGTTTTGGTTGAGTTCGGTTACATTTATGGGCCATGTTGTATCGGCAGAGGGTATTCAGGTGGATCCAAAGAAGATTTCAGCGGTCAGAGATTGGCCTAAACCCACCTCAACTATAGAGATTCGAAGTTTCTTGGGCTTAACAGGTTATTATCATCGGTTTGTGGAGGGATTTTCATCTATTTGCAGCTCCGATGACCAGGTTGACTCAGAAGGGTGCCCAGTTCAGGTGGCCAGATGAGTGTGAGGCGAGCTTTCAGAAGCTCAAGACAGCCTTGACCACGGCACCGGTGTTGGTTTTGCCCACAAGTTCAAGACCATATACTGTGTATTGTGATGCTTTACGGGTTGGACTTGGTGTAGTGTTGATGCAGGATGGCAATGTTATAGCTTATGCTTCACGTCAGTTGAAGGTTCATGGGGAAGAACTATCCAGTTCATGGTTTAGAGTTAGGAGCCATTGTCTATGCGCTGAAGATTTGGAGGCATTATCTGTACGATGTGTCATGTGAGGTGTTCTCGGATCATAAGAGCTTGCAATATCTGTTCAAGCAGAAAGAGTTGAATATGAGGCAGAGAATATGGTTGGAGTTGTTGAAAGACTATGACATTACCATCTTATCCATCCGGGGAAGGCTAATGTGGTGGCCGATGCTTTGATCCGGAAGTCAGTCATCATGGGTAGTCTTGCTTATATTCCGGTCGGGGAGCGACCGCTTGCTTTGGATGTTTAGGCTTTAGCCAATCGATTCATGAGATTGGATGTTTCAGAGACTGGCAATGTTTTAGCTTATACTGTGGCCCGTTCTTTATTGTTTGATCGTATTCAGGACCGACAACATGATGATCGTCATTTATGTGTCCTTAGGGATACGGTTCGGCACGGAGGTGCCAAGCAGGTTACGGTTAATGATGAGGGAGTCTTGAGGATGCATGTCCGTATTTGTGTGCCTGATGTTGATGGACTTCGTGAGTTGATATTGCAGGAGGCCCATAGTTCCCGGTATTCCATTCATCTTGGCGCCGCAAAGATGTACCAAGATTTGCGACAGCATTATTGGTGGTGGAGGATGAGGAAAGATATCGTGGCATATGTAGCACGGTGCTTGAATTGTCAGCAGGTTAAGTACGAGCACCAGAGACCCGGTGGTTTGATGCAGCAGATTGAGATTCCTGAGTGGAAGTGGGAGCGTATCATCATGGATTTCGTAGTTGGACTCCTACAGACTCAGAGGATGTTCGATGCAGTTTAGGTCATTGTGGATAGGCTGACCAAGTCAGCACACTTAATTCCTGTATCAGTTTCGTATTCTTCGGAGAGATTGGCAAAGATCTACATCAGGGAGATTGTTCGCCTGCATGGTGTGACCGTGTCCATTATTTCTGACCGAGGTACTCAGTTTACCTCCCATTTCTGGAGAGTATTTCAGTGTGAGTTGGACACACGGGTTGAGTTGAGCACATCGCTTCATCCTCAGACGGACGGACAGTTTGAGCGTACTATTCAGATCTTGGAGGATATGTTGCGAGCATGTGTCATTGACTTCGAAGGTTCATGGGACCAGTTTTTTCCTTTCGCTGAGTTTGCCTACAACAACAACTATCAGTTGAGCATTCAGATAGCTCCTTATGAGGCGTTATATGGTAGGCGTGTCGGTCGCCAGTTGGGTGGTTCGAGCCGGGAGAGGCTAGGTTGTTGGGTTCGAAGTTCGTACAGGATGCCTTGGATAAGGTGAAGATCATTCAGGATAGACTCCGTACAGCTCAGTCCAGGCAGAAGAGTTATGCAGACCACAAAGTTCGTGATTTGGCATTCATGGTAGGAGACATGGTATTGCTTCGGGTGTCGCCCATGAAGGGTGTGATGAGGTTCGGAAAGAAGGGCAAGTTGAGCCCTAGGTACATTGGTCCCTTTGAGATTCTTGAGAAAGTTGGAGAGGTGGCCTACAAGCTTGCTTTGCCACCGAGTTTATCAGCCGTACATCCGGTGTTTCATGTATCTATGCTTCGGAAGTATCTTGCCGATCCATCTCATGTGCTAGACTTCAGCAGTGTCCAGTTGGACAAGGATTTGACTTATGAGGAGGAGCCGGTAGCCATATTAGCCCGGCAGGTTCGTCAGTTGAGATCAAAGAGTTATCCTTCGGTTCATGTTCAGTGGAGAGGTCATCCTGTCGAGGCAGCTACTTGGGAGTCCGAGTTCGATATGCGGAGCCGATATCCCCATCTTTTCCCCGATTCAGGTAGCTTTCTATGTCCGTTCGAGGACGGACATTTGTTTTAGTGGTGGAGATTGTGATGACCCAAAGGGTCATCCCGTGTATTTCTAATTAATTGTGTGTTCTGAGGTCATGAAAACCTCCTTCTATCTCACCTCGATTTGTGTGCGTAGCCCGGGCGTGTAGCCGGGAAGCCTTTATGTGAAAATTGAGAAAAATGATAATTTTGTTTTGAAATTTGCATTTAAGTTGACTTTGGTCAACATTTTTGATAAACGGATCTGGACTCGTGATTTGACGGTCCCGGAGGGTCCGTAGGAAAATATGGGACTTGGGCATGGGAATCGAATTCCGAGGTCCCAAGCTCGAGAAATAAATTTTTTAAAGAAATTGTTTCCTGAAAATATAAAGGATTTTTGAAAGTTTAATTATATGTGAAATCTGTGGTATCAGGCCCGTATTATGGTTCCGAAGCCCGGTACAGGTTTGATATAATATTTATGTCATGTCTGTAAAGTTTGGTAAGAAATGGAAGTCATTCGATGTGATTCGGAACCGTAAATGCAAAGTTTGATGCTTAAGACGTTTTGGAATTTTTTATTGATTTTTGGGTTAAATTCGTTGTTTATGATGTTATTTTGGTGATTTGATCGCACGAATAAGTCCGTAGGATATTTTTGAGGGTTTGTGCATATTTGGTTTGGAGCCCTGAGGGCTCGGGTGAGTTTCGAGTAGGTGTCAGGGTGTTTTAACTTAGGAAAATATGGTGTTTTGAGCATTTGCTAGTGTCTGGTGCATTACCTTACGCGAACTCATGGCAATCCACGCGAACGCGTAGGGCAAAGAGGGAGGGCCTGGGATGTACTCTATGCGAACGCGTAGAGTGAGACACGCACGCCGAGCACTGGGCAGTGACTCTATGCGAACGCGTCCCTAGGGTTGCGAACGCATAGAGCAAATAGGGCTCGGGGCTGGGTAGTCATAAGCCTACGCGAACACGACTTGAAGCTCGCGAACGCATAGGCCAGGTAATCCCAAACCTTCGCGAACGCGATCAAGGGCTCGCGAACGCGAAGAGTAAATTTTTCCCATTTATTCTTTTAGTAAAAAACAGAAACCATTACAGGATTTAACCCAAACTTCATAACTCCTTCTTCTTCACTCCATCTTAGGCGATATTTGGAAGACAACTTCACCACAACTTCATAGGTATGTAGTCTTAGACTCATTTTCTTCAATATTTATCAACAACCACTAGATTTCTAGGCCTAAAACATGAGTTTAAGGGTAGAAAATTAGGAATTTGGGTAGAGTTAGGGCTTTTTGATTTGTTGGGCATTAGACCTCGTTTTGGGGTCGGATTTCAAAACTAATTACATACTCGAGCTCGTGGGTGAATGGGTGATCGGGTTTTGGTCCGAACCTTGTGTTCTGACCAAGCGGGCCCGGGGTCGATTTTTGAATTTTTGGGAAGAATATTAGAAAAGCTATAATTAAGCATTGGAATTGAATTATTTAGCGTTTATTGATATTATTGAGTCAATTATGTCTAGATACAATTGATTTGGAGTCGAGTTCAAAAGAAAAAGCGGTGATTGTGGCGTGATTTTGGTCGTAGAAGTCGAGGTAAGTGTTTGGCCTAACCTTAGCTTGAGGGAATAAGTATTGATTCTTATTTGCTATGTGTTTATTCCATGTTAAACGTATAGGTAAGGTGACGAGTACCTATATGTTGTGTCAAGCATGCCCGTGAGTCAGATATTATAAATTACGTGATTTTCATTGATATTTACTGTGTTATAGCTTGAGTTTCACTTTGATGGTTGTTCAATTGATGGAAGTTCTTGGTTGTAAATACTGTTGAGTATTTGTTTCGGTTGAGGAATATTTTGTTAAGTTACGTACTGGAGTGATATTGGTTATACTTGCGTCCCTTGCCGGGACGATGATATTTCTTCTGTGGTTCCCTTGCCGGGATGTTGTGATTTATTGTTATGGTTCATGTTGTTGATTTCTTCCTTGCCAAACTGTTGTTCTTGATATTGTTTGGATGAGGAAGATTGTAAAGCACGAAGGGTGATGCCTTGCCATGTTATGATATTAAAAGCACGAAGGATAATGCCGTGCCTTGTTATGATATTAAAAGCACGAAGGGTGATGCCGTGCCGTTTCCATTTATTTATTGTGAGGACGAGAGTAAAAGCACGAAGGGTGATGCCGTGCACTTGTTTTGGTGAGGATGAGAGTAAAAGAACGAAGGGTGATGCCGTGCACTTTTTTTGGTGAGGATGAGAGTAAAAGCACGAAGGGTGATGTCGTGCACTTGTTTGCTCTGTGTTGCTATTTCCTGTTGTTATCTCGATATTTAAACTGCTGCCTTGTTCCGTTATTTTGGTTAATTGTTATCTCTTTTCCCCAACATGTTCCCCTTTTTCTTGTTCTTAACTGTTTACTCCTGTTGTTGTTATTTCTTTCATATATTATTAAACTGCACAAGTTGTATTATTTGTCGTGTCCTAACCTCGTCACTACTTCGCTGAGGTTAGGCTCGGCACTTACTCAGTACATGGGGTCGGTTGTACTGATACTACACCTGCACACTTTTTGTTGTGCAGATCCCGGTACAGGACCCTTTGGACATTGAGCTAGGAGGCTTCCTTCAGTCCACCCGGAGACACCAAGGTAGTCCTGCAGGCGTCCGCAGGCCTTGGCGCCCCCTTCCACTTCCTTTATTTCTATTTTTAGTGTTTTAGAAACATATGTATTTACTTCTTTCAGACTGTTATGTGTACCACTCTTAGATAGTCCCGTGACTCCACTATTTCTAGGTTTTGGTTAGATTTGGCAAAATTTCGTAAAGGATTGTAATGAAATACATTTATATCATACATTGTCTTTTAAATTTAACTTTGGTTAATCTGGTAATTTATCTGTTCATGATTAATAGTTAAGGAATAACATAAACTGAATAATTATGTTGGCTTGTCTAACGGGTTCAACGTTAGACGCCATCACAGTCCCGACGGTGGGAATTTCGGGTCCTGACAACTACCGAAGCAGAATATATGGCAGTGACCGAGGCTATCAAAGAAGCCTTATGGTTGAAGGGTCTCTTTGCTGAACTCATTTTACACCAAGGTGGGATTATCATTTTCTGTGATAGTCAAAGTGTCATTCACTTGACTAAAGACCATATATATCATGAGAGGACGAAGCATATTGATATCAAGTACCATTTTATCCGGGAAACCATTGTTGATGGAAAAGTCTCTGTTCAGAAGAGACAATCCTGCTGACATGTTCACGAAACCTCTTCTAGTGTCCAAGTTCAAGCTTTGCCTGAACTTGATTGACATTTATGAAGAATGATTTTGCCCATTAGGGCTTTTGCGGAGAAGGTGGAGAAAATTTACTATATCAGTCAAAATTAGGCCAAGGTAGAGATTTGTAATATGGCCAATCTTTTGGGTTAGTGGGGTCCATTTTATATAGGTATAAGCCTATTTGGAAGAAGAGTTGGCTAGCACTATTTTTACTTGGAGCCAAAGTATCGTTGTGTGGTAGAGATTGGTTGATCAATTTCCTTTTTCTTTTTATTAGTTCTCGGAGACAAAGTTTGGTCCTATAAAATGAGGGCCATCTCTCTCATTTCAAACACACCTTCAGATACAAAAGTAGAAGTATTTCTACTAGCTTTTGTCCTTTTCATTATAGAGTACTTTGTAAGAGAGTGAGTGTTGGGAAATACTTGTGTAAACCCTTTCTTTGGAGTGATCTTGTGAGGTTATTCTCTTGGGGTATTTGAGACTAATTAGAGTATTTACTCTAATTTTGTACTCTCTTTTGTACTCTTGTTGGTATAGTAAAATTGCTCTTCTCCGCTTGTGGACGTAGGTCACCTTGGCCGAACCACATAAAAGTTTTGCCTTCTTTATCTGCTTTAATTATCGTTATTATCAACTTGCATTGTCTATGTTATTGTTATTATAACATTGTTTGGCTAAATTCCGCACTACTCGGGTTCCCGATCCTAACAACTATCTATATCAGAATAAAAGTGAGTCCCAACATAAAATTTCAACAATAGAGTAACAAACAATAACAACATACCCAGTAAAATCCCACTAGTGGGGTCTAGGGAGAGTATAGTGTATACAGACCTTACCCCTACCCCGAAAAGGGTATAGCGGCTGTTTCTCGGAGACTCTCGGCTCAACAAGAGAGACAATAATATCAGAAAAGAAACAAAAGAAAAGGCATGTAACAACAAAAGATGCAAGGAAAAAAATAACAACAACGAATAAGTGAAAGGACAATAACACAAAACTATGCAAAACAACAATGTGAACACAACATAGATCGCTAACAAACCTAAACAATACTCTATCATACTATCCGGTACAAAGAGGGAAGAACTCACGACTACCCCTAGCCTACCACCCTAATGCTCGACCTCCACATGTTCCTATCAAGAGCCATGTCCTCGGAAATCTGAAGCGGCGCCATGTCCTGCCTGATCACCTCGCCTCAATACTTCTTACACCGCCCTCTGCCTCTTCTCATACCTGCCAAATTCAACCGCTCACACCTCCTAACCGGTGCATCTAGGATTCTCCTCCGCACGTGTCCGAACCATCTAAGTCGCGCTTCCCGCATCTTGTCGTCCACGGGAGCCACGCCCACCCTCTTCCGAATATCTTCATTCCTTATCTTATCCAACCTAGTGTTCTCACACATCCGTCTCAACATCCTCATTTTTGCTACTTTCATCTTCTGGATATGTGCATTCTTGATTAGCCAACACTCAGCTCCATACAACATGGCCGGTCTAACCACCGCTCTATAAAACTTACCTTTGAGTTTTGGTGGCACATTCTTGTCACACAGGATTCCAGATGCTAACCTCCATTTCATCCACCCACCTTAATACGGTGCGTAACATCCCCGTCAATCTCCCCATCTCCCTAGATAATTGACCCTAAGTACTTAAAACTTTCTCTCTTGAGGATGACCTTTGAGTCAAGCTTGACTTCCACACCCGCTTCCCCCGTCACATCGTGAACTTACATTCCGCGTATTCCGTCTTAGTCCTACTCAACTTGAAACCTTTAGACTCTAGGGCCTGCCTCTATATATCTAGTCTCTCCTTCACGTCGCCTCGCGTCTCATCAATCAGAACTATATCATCAGCGAACAACATACACCATGACACCTCTCCTTGGATATGGCGTGTCAGTGCATCCATCGCTAGAGAAAATAAGAACGGGTTGAGCGCAGTTCCTTGGTGTAACCCCATAACACCCGGAAAAGGCTCTGAATCACCTCCCACAGTCCTAACCCGAGTCATAGCTCCATCGTACATATCCTTTATCGCCCTAATGTAAGCCACCGGCATACCTTTCACCTCTAGACACCTCCAAAGGACGTCCCTAGGAACCTTGTCATACGCCGTCTCTAGGTTAATAAACACCATATGCAAATCCCTCTTCCTATCCCTGTATAGTTCCACCAACCTCCTGATAAGGTGGATAGCTTCCGTAGTAGAACGACCCGACATGAACCTGAACTAGTTTTCTGATATAGACAACGCCCTCCTTATCCTCCCTTCCACCACCCTCTCCCACACTTTCATGGTATGACTTAGTAACTTGATACCCCTATAGTTGTTACAACTCTGGATATCCCCTTTGTTCTTGTACACTGGAACCATTGTACTCCACCGCCACTCATCAGGCATCCTCTTTGTCCTGAAGATAACATTAAACAACCTAGTCAGCCACTCCAAGCTTGCTCTACCGGTATATCTCCAAAACTCCACTGGAATCTCGTCTGGACCGGTCGCTTTGCCCAGACTCATCTTACCCATCGCACCCACGACCTCCTTAACCGTAATGCGCCTACAATACCTAAAGTCTCGGTGACTCTCGAAGTGCCCCAATTTCCCTAACACGATGTTTCCACCCCCCTCTTCATTCAGAAGTTTATGAAAGTATGACTGTCGTCTTTGCCTAATCCGGGCCTCTTCCATCAATACTCGACCGTCCTCGTCTTTGATGCACCTTACTTGATCCAGGCCGCGAGCCTTATTCTCTCTCACTTTGGCCTACCAAAATAACTTCTTGTCCCTACCTTTGCCCCTAAGTTCCTCACAAAGCCGACCAAAGCAGTAGTCTTAGCCTCTGCGACCGCTAATTTTGCCTCCTTCCTAGCCTCCTTATATATTTCTCTGTTCGCTCTCCTCTGATCCTCATTGGTTCTTTCTACTAACTTAATGTAAACCGCTTTCTTGGCTTCCACTTTACCTTGGACCACGTCATTCCACCACCAGTCGCCTCGGTGCCCGCCAGAGTAACCTTTCAAAACTCCCAACACATTTCTTGCTGCTTCCCTTATCCAATTCTCTGTCGCCGTCCACATAGCGCTAGCGTCCCTACCACTCTTCCAGGCACCCATATTCGTCAGCCGCCCCTCAAACTCCTGCGCATTATCCTTAGACAAAGCTCCCCACCTGATCCTCGACTGTACCCGTACAAACCTCTTATTCCTCTTCATCAAGATACTGACGTCCATCACCAGAAGCCTATGTTGAGTTGCGAGGTTCTCACTTGGGATCACCTTGCAATCCTCGCACAACCCCCTATCACACCTCCTGAGGAGGAGATAGTCAATCTGAGTCTTAGACACCATACTCCGGAAAGTAACCAAATGTTCCTCCCTCTTCGGAAACATAGAGTTCACGATCACCAACTCAAAAGCTCTAGCGAAATCCAACAGTGAGGTACCACCCCCGTTCCTATCACCAAAGCCGAAGCCACCGTGCACCTCACCATAGCCACTAACAGACGACCCAATATGACCATTGAAATCCCCTCCTATGAATAGCTTCTCCGTAGGCGGAATACCCCGTACCACCTCATCCAGCGCCTCCCAGAAGCACCTCTTAACCTCTTCGTCCAAGCTTGTTTGCGGCGCGTAAGCGCTAATGACATTCAGAGTGCTCCCTCCAACTACTACCTTAATCGGTATCAATCTGTCATTCACCCGTCTGACCTCTACCACCGACTCTCTAAGCTCCCTATCTACCAAAATGCCTACTCCGTTATTGCCCTTCACGATTTTCGAGAACCATCATTTATACCCGTCTACATTCCTCGTCTTTGATCCTACCCACCTAGTCTCCTGCACACACACACACACTATATTGATCCTCATCTTCCGGAGAATCTTTTCCAGCTCTATAGACTTACCCGTCAACGTCCCTATATTCCACGATCCAATTCTCAACCTATTGGATACCTTGTTCACTTTATCCTCTTTGGGTCCCGTCCCACCCCCTGACCCTTGCCCTACCCCCCTCCCCGACCTCCCCGAGGACACGACCTCACTCTGCCATTACAAACCACAGTCTCTATACCTGCGAAGGTCTACAAAAATAAAAATGAGAAAAAACACCACACAGAACAACAAAGGGAGCAAATAGTGACTACAAGCCCACTAGGCTGACCAGACTTGTACAAAATACTACGACAACAAAGTAATTAACACAAGAGACAGAGAAACAGGAGGCGGAAGATACCAATTCCCGCGAATAGAACATGGAACTCTCGACTTGGTATACTCTCGATGCTGCGGAACCCGGCGTATAACTGCTACTCTACTGTACTTAAAGAGTAACAAAAGAAAAAAGTATTCACAAGTGAAAACAAAAAAAAATGTATTTAAAGAAAAATGGACATAAATATCAGATAAATATAAAATAAACAAAAGGATAGCCTAGATAAATACAAAATAATCACAATCTGCAAAATGACTAGACAAATACAATCATTAACGGCTAACTACGTTAGTTAGTTGTCATTATGCGCGCATTAAGCTAATTACGTGTTTGCTTTTTTAGATTAGCTTAATTATATCCTAGAGACTTCTGCACAAAATGGAGTATAATTCTGATTAACGCTAATTGGATTATGGATACAACGGACAAAAGCGCACCAATGATGAGGCTAAGCGCGAGAAATATAGTACTTACTTCTCGTGGGACAAATATCATAGTATTAGGTAAACTTCTAATTCGATTTTGACAAAATTTTCAATTTTTAGAAAATGAAATTTGTTTACTCAGAAAATAAACAAAAGTACATCTGTTATGGTTCAAATATCCACAACCAAATATAGAAATAAAAGAATGATATATTGATATTGAGCAAAGGAGAGGGGATGGGAAGACAAAGCCACATAGAGACACAGACGATGGAGAGAGACCGGAGAGGAGATTCCAACAACAATTCACAAAACCCCTTCTTGCTAACCGTTAACCCTTTTAACTGTTCCTAGTTGCACCTCATGACCCTGGATCTCACATTAACCTTTTTGAAGGCCCTCTGACTTCTTCTTGGCCCAATAGTTTTTTTCAGCCCAATATTGGATTGGGGCTTATTCATAACAACTTCACTCATAATTATTTATAATTTCACACACTGTCTTAAAATATGTAATGGGAAAAAAATGTTTGACTCTTCAAATGATAATAAATTCATATAAAATGGCATAGAAGGAGAACTACTTATCTATTTGTTGTACTTATTTTTGAAAAAAAGTTTTAAGAGAGAGAGGATGTAAGAACTGTTGTGGAAAAGCCAAGTTAGAGGATGTTTGGATTGATTTTTAATCCGGTCAAATCAATTTTTAAGTTCTTTCTAGTTTTTTTTAATGTTTGGTAAAGTCAAAAAGTACTTAAAATAAGTTAAAAATTGCTTAACACAAGCCAAAAATAATAAACTGGACTACCCTAACTTATTACTTTTTGGCTTAAAAATTATTTTTATTGAAAAGTCACTTTTGTTAAGCCAATCGAAATATGCTCTTAATCCCTTTTTACACAATATTAGAAGTGGAAACTTCAGAATTTTTTTGAATTTAAACATGTTGGAGAGAACAATTAATATGGTTAGTCAATATTTAGGTTGAACTTTTATTATCGATACAAACAAAGGTATACCGAAGCATGCTTTTTAAAAAGACTTTTGTTATCTTAATTTAAATATAAATTTCTAAAATTCTAAAGCAAAGCATACTTCTAAGAGTATTTTAAAAGTAAAATTATAGAAAAAGAGAGTGAACACGAAGTAGGACAACTTGTTTAGACGTGTTTTAAATCTATCCATATACTATAGTAAAAACGCAATCCCTTTAGCGAAATGCCTTTTGTCTTTGATACACTTTATTAATAGATTTTATATTGGATAAATAGTTATTTAATTATCTTCCTAAAATTTAGGACATTAAAGTTGTATGGGTAAAAACTTCATTTTATGAGTTTGACTCGAACAACGGTAATAAAGCCTTTGAAGGCTGTGACGTATCGATATGACTCCAAAAGGTCGAGGTCAAATATGAAAGATAAAGCGGAGCCAAGGTCAAACCGTAACGGTAGAAGACAAGGACAAGGACAGACATCAATTCTCAGCGTGAAGTGACGACCGGTCTTAGGATTTAAAGAATATCCTATGGATATTCTCTTATGTTATACTATCTTGGGTTTTGTGACCCATGTGCCCTGATAGATAGGAAGAAATGTAGATCAGAAAGGGGATCAAACCTTTTATAAAGAATTTCATCAACATTCTCTATACAAGATTCTCACTTTACTGAATAGAAACAAAGATTGTAACGACCCGACCGGTCGTTTTGAGCTCTAGTGCGTCGTTTGGCAGTTTGAGGCCATGAGCAGCTTCGCTTAAGGTATTATGACTTGCACGCATGGTCGGAATTGAATTTGGGAGTTTTGGAGTTGGTTTATAAAGAGGATCCTCATTTCAGAAGCTTTAAGTTGGAAGAATTTGCTAAGGTTGGATTTTTTAGTAAACGACCTCAGAACCAGGACTTGAAGGTTCCAACAGGTTCGTATGATGATTTCGGACTTGGGAGTATGTCGGAATTAGGTTTTGGGTGACCCGGGAGCGTTTCGGCGTCTATTATGGAAGTTGGCATTTTGGGAAAAAGTTCATAAATATGGGTTGAAGTGTGTTTCAGTGTTATCGATGTCCGTTTTGGATTCCAAGTCTGGGAATAGCTTCCTATGGTGATTCTGGTATTGGGAGCGCGTTCGGAAGTGGATTCGGAGGTCCGTAGGTCATTTTGGAGTCATTTGGCTAAAGCTAGAAATTTGAAGGTTTTTGAGAAGTTTGACCGGAAGTGGAAATTTTAATATCGGGGTCGGATTCCGATTCCAGAAGTTGGAGTAGGTCCGTAATGTTTAATGTGACCTGTGTACAAAATTTGAGGTCAATCGGACGTGATTCGGTAGGTTTCGGCATCAGATGTAGAAGTTTGAAATTTCAAAGTTCATAAAGATTGAATTGGGTTGTGATCCATTGTTTTAATGCTATTTGATGTGATTTGAGGCCTCGAGCAGGTCCGTGTAATATTATGGGACTGAGTTGTGTGATTAGACGGGGCCCCGGGGGCCTCGGGTATGTTTCGGGGTGGTTTCTGATCGAATTTGGGTGAATTGATGTTGCTGGTTGCTCTATCTGGTTTCCTTCTTCGCGAACGTGAGGGGAGTTCCGCGTTCGCGAAGAAGAAGGTATGAGGCTGATAGGTTTGGCTTTTGCAAACGCGACGGGAGGTCACGAACGTGATGTGTTAGCTTGAGGAACCAACGGGAACGCGTGTGTGGAGTCGCGAACGCGAAGGAGGAATTTGAGCTGAGGCAGATTGTGCTTCGCGAACAAGAGGGCATTGCCGCGTTCGCGAAGAAGGGCAGTGCTGGGTAGTGAGTTGATTTAAGGATGGGATTTGGCAATTCATTTTCATTTTTCTCATGGCTTGGGCGATTCTTGAAGGGTTTTTAAGAGGAGATTTCATCATCAATGGCAAGGTAAACTATCCCCACTTATTGTGAGTTAAATACATTTATTATGTATAGATTTTAACATGAAAATTAGTAGAAAATTTGGGATTTTGTTGGAAAGACCTAGAATTTGTATTTTTGGATTGTTACCACGAATTTGGGCATGAAATTGAGAGAGAATTATATATTTGAGTTTGCGAGGTTATGGGTAATCTTTATCTTCGAAATTTTTTGGAATCCGGGCACGCGGGCCCGAGGATAATTTTGTTAACTTTTCAAGCGGAGTGGGGAATTTACATAAATTGAATTGTTATAAGTATTAGGGCATATTTTCATTGGTTTGCCCGTTATTTGGCTAGTTTTGGGGCGATGTGCATCAATTTGAGTCATCGGGAGGGCTTGGAAGCCGGTTATGGAACTTCGGAGCGAGGTAAGTCTCCTTTCTAACCTTGTAAGAGGGAATTGTCCCCATAGGCGAAATACTTAATTATGTGTCGTTATTTGTGGGGGCTACGTACGCACGAGGTGATGAGAGTCAGTGCGTAGCTACTATTATGCTTATGTCTGGGTAGTCTAGGACCCAAAAGCATGCTTTACTTGTCGTACTTGTAATTTTATTGATAAATTTAAGATGCTTAAGTCATATCGAATTTGGCAAATAAATTTCTAAAAGATTAAATGCCATTTTCTTGACCATTTAAAAGAGAAATTGCCATTTTTCTTGGGTAATTGTTTTCCCGATGTAGTCGGGGTTGACTGTTGAATGTGTATGTTTATGTGTAACCGCTTCGCAATTTATATTCCGCGAGTGGGGTGATTTATTCCATTACTCTCATGGGAACGGGCCGTACGCCACGACAGGTTAATAGATGCATCTATGGTTTGAGCCGTTCGACCCTTCGGCACTGCACATTTTATTATTGTTGGTTTGGGCCGTTCGACCCTCGGCATTTCCTGCGCATGATATTTGCTGGATACCATATGTGATTTGAACTGTTTAATTGCCTTAAGATATAAGTTCTTAATTGAGATGACGGAAATTGGAATTTATAATTTATGGAAGAAGTTGTCCTTCCCTGTTGTTATTTGTTATTTGATAATAACATCCATGTTTGACATCACCCTTGATTATATTAAATTGACCTCTATCAAGTGTCAAAGTCGACCTCTCGACACTACCTCTTCGAGGTTAGACGGGATACTTACTGAGTACACGTTATTTTCGTACTCATACTACACTTACTGTGCATTTTTGTTGCACAGGTACACATATATCTAGTGGCCCCGCTTGACGCAGTGGTGTGGCTGTTATGGAGACTCAGGAGAGATGCTTCTCTCGAGATGACTTGCAGCCAACAGAGTCTCCTTCAGAGTATTGAGTTGTACTTTCTTTACTGTCCCATTTGTATTTCGGACGGTTATTATATTTCATTTGTTTTTTGTTAGAAATTGCTCATGCACTTGTGACACCGGGTTCTTGGATGACTTTGGGGTGTATTTGTTAATTGAATTGTCAAACATCGTTAATTACTCAGTAAATTTTATTGCTTATTATATAAGGAAATGAAAAGCATCGATTTCAAAATACAAAAATAGAGATTTAATCAACTTTTAGTGTTGGCCAGCTTGACAGTGGTGTCCGGCGCCATCACGGCCTTTAATAGAATTTTTGGATCGTGACAACGTGGTATCAGAGCACTAGGTTCCCTTAGGTCTTACGAGTCATGATCGAGTCTAGTAGAGTCTTGCGGATCGGTACGGAGACGTCTGTACTTATCTTCGAGAGGCTACAAGGCTGTTAGGAGTAATTCGCTTCTTGATTCCTCCTTGTGCGGTTTGATTCCTTTAAAGCGTATGCCTATGTTTCCTTCTTACTCAATCTTACATGACGCGAAGTGCTTGCAATGAATCAGGAATTGAGAAATTGTAATGGTACTACAGATGCGGTGCAGGATGTTTCTCCCTGCATAGTTGGTTGGGGCTATTGTTGTCGCCTTGCGGAAGGATATTCTGTCATTCAGCTAGGTAGCTGCACTTCTGAGAGCTTTGAAGCTATGCGCAGATTTCTATGATGTTCATGATAAGTTATCGCACGGTATTGAGGTAATGGTAGGATGCTTGCCCAAGTGTCGGGGCGGTGAATGACTTGAAAAGAGGTCGAGCATGATTCAGAGATTCAGTATTTCATTTCCGGCGGAGGAAAGGCAATCGGACTGTAACTGTTCAGATTTGGGTTGATAGAGTAATGAGACTTGGTTGTTTCAAGTGGGGTGGAATATTCATCTGTGATGTAGTATTGTCGTCCTTGATCGGATGGAATGTGTTAAGTTCGCCGATGTTATGATCTTCTACAATTAGCCTTTGGCGCAGGATATAGTGAGATGGTATTGGAGAAGCGGCTGTCAGAGATCGCGGGGTGCGGTGGTTCAGGATTGAATGGGTATTTCTAATGCTGACGGCTTGAGAAGGAGGATCTTCGGAAAGGGTTGAAGTTAGTAGCAGTCTATTGGTTCAAGTGCTACAGAGATAGATATGGATTTAAGCCAACAACTAGGCAACGAAGGATGAGGAAGGACATGTGGGAAATGTCAGGCGGTGGCTAAATTTCTAGAAGGCCATGCGTAAGAAGCAAAAGTCGAGTAGTTTCTTAAGGGAGCGAGCCTGACCAAAGTGAGAGAGTGGCAGAGTATCATATGGGTTCAGCGGCCGGGTAACCATACACCTGGAGGAAAGTTTGGTGTGATTTGTGAGTTTTAATGGACGTTGATTGGGTCCACGAGCTTACTTTGAAATATTGGCTATTATATGGCGAGAAATTTGATACAACCGAAAGGAGTTGCTTGGTATGAAGAAGGATGAAATATAACTTTGAATTTGAATATATTGTCACACCTTTAGTTGATATCTATAAGAAATGAACAGACTAGTATAGTTGGTGAATGAGCACGGGTTCAGGATGGGTTGTTGATGTAGTAGTGATTGTACCCCGTGCAGCAACGCTGGAAGATGTCGGCATCTAATTCCCACAAATGGGTTACCTCCTGTGAGCAGGCTAGCGGTCGCGTGGTGTCGACGAAGGATTCTACCAGCTATCTGGTAATAGGTCGAATATGCGAATGTGGTTAGAGATTCAGAGTGTTCATGAAAGGTCAAACAGAAGGATTTAGAGGAATTTGGCGGGTTGGTTGTGCAAGATCATGTCAGCAACGAAGAAAGATCATGTCAGCAACGAAGAAAGAACCGAGCTTTGTAGCGGCTTATGATAAGAGGCATGGAATGTTCTATGATATTTTCGACTTGCAGAGTCGCATTTGGAATTATCAAAATGACTTCGAATTCGTAGAGGAATTGTCAGAATGGGTGTAC
This sequence comes from Nicotiana undulata, assembly GCA_005239495.1. Lineage (NCBI taxonomy): Eukaryota > Viridiplantae > Streptophyta > Magnoliopsida > Solanales > Solanaceae > Nicotiana > Nicotiana undulata. The sequence goes on from ML267468.1 coordinate 33,301, forward strand.
CCGCTGAGGATGCGAATGTGCGTGTAAGGAGGGCATGAAACGGTTCATCAGTTTGGAGACAATGTGGTCTCGTGGAATGGGGTTACTCAGGATGAGTGCGAATTGAGTTGTTATGTGTTGACTGGAGTTGTCATTATTTCTAAGTCAAGTTAAGGATAAGTTAGAAGAAGTCAGGTCTGTTAGCCATGGCTGAATTGGCATGATGGTGGCGGTGATCAGTACCTCCAGTGTGATTAGATTATGCATGTGATTTGTGGTGGTATGTGCGAGGCTTGACAGCCGCCGTAATCGATCTTATTTGGAAATATCCAAATATTTTGGCCTGTTGTGTGAAGATAGATCCCAGAAGGGTTATGGTGGTTTAGACCACTACTTGAGGACTTGCATATTCCGGCTATGAGAATTCATTCACGTGTTGTTAGGGTTCTCTTGGAATGAGTTAAGTAAAAGGTTTCTTTATGATGAAGTGATCACCCTAATAGTGGTTAAGGGGTTATGATGAAATTCTTGTGCTATCACATATTGGCATGTTAGGTGCAGTGAGCGGTACAAACTTGGAAGTAAGGATCAAGGTTGCGGTTCAGTGTTGGCAGGAATGTCACCAGCTCGGACGAACAGGGAAAATGGATTTGAATGTTTAGAGTAAGCTGGTATTGTCTTCAGTGTCACCGGAGATTGGTGTATTGTGAAAGAGGCTTTGCATCCTGGTTATGGATTCTTGATTTGCTTTACAGCGTTAGTGCGGCTGGTGGTATGGATGTGCAGACTTGTTACCTTGTGCGGAAGGTCATGGAAGCATATCTCACGGGAAGATTGTACAAGTGTGACATTGTAGTCACTCGATTGATTGAAGATTTAAACCAAGTATGAAGAATGTGGTAATATCGCTTATTTGAGAATTTATGCTTGGAGAGCGCTCAGTTCATTTGGTTGCAGACTGTGGAAGTTTGTTCCGGTTATGATGGTTGTTCTTGTGTGTCATGGGGAAAATGGGGGTTATTATGAACCCTTGAAAAGTTATTTTCCTAGTGCAGTGCGATCAGAACCAACTTAGGGTCGGTGAGTGGATTTAAATATGAATATGGGGTTTATATCAGGCCTGGTGCGATCATTTCAGCATAGCACTCCTCATAGGGGAGTATTCGTACGTTGGATGTTATTTCGTGGTCGGCTATTTCATGCAATATTATATGGTGCCATGTGAGTTGTGAGACGGCTTGATAAATTCCTTATGTGTTGAGGTTCCGCATAGAGGTGGTGTTATTTGAGCAGGATGGCTCTTGAGAGTCAGATCATATATCACACCAGAGTTGTGCTTGAGTTTTGTAGCTTATGGCGCTATATGTCTCCCCATGGATGGTATTATGCACTTAGCGTTACATGTGACCGATATTCAGTATTTTGTAGTAATGAGCACTTTAGCTCGGTGTGTATCTCCTTATGTGAATTTTATATGTGGAACGGGTGGTACGCCGCCACGGGTATGTTATTTGGATCGGGTTGCACGCCGCATCAGTGTGATGTTGAGTACGGTTTTCTATATTATATTTTTGTGTGTTTTGTTTCCCATTTTTGAGAAAAGTCATATTAGTGCGTGAGTTGAGTAGTTCCTCCCAGAGTCCGTTTTCCTTATGTATCACATTCGAGGTTGTAGCTTATTGGTACGTTGTGGCATCATACGAGACTTTTGGTCATGTCTGGTGTGGCTTGTTGCCCGAGCAGTTCGTACTGGTGTAGAAGAGATTAATGGATCTAGGATCAGTGCAACTAGATCATGTGAAGGATGATAAAGAACAAATTCCACTATTTGCTTCATAATGAGGTGATGATTCTAGTCAAGAGGAGAGATTCAATGATTTGTTAACTCTGCAGTTGGTTATGAATTTCTACACACCTCTTCCATCGGGGCGGCATTGTAAGAGTTCGAACAGGACCTATATATAGGTCATGGGGCATTGTGAGCATTAGATTCGGGGAATGTAGGCTATTATGATCAGAGAGTGTTATTACGGGCCTGTGAATGATGTGGTGCATGGTGTGAATTCAGCAAAAGTATGCAGTCAAGTTCTGGTACATTGTGTGGTGATTGATACGGTAATCGTAGGTTGGAAGCACGCCTGGCAGATAATTTTGGGTGTTGGAACTGGGTCCCAAGTCTTATTGTTTGGATAAAAAGAGTATATCTTCAGATATGATCGAGCTATTGTACTCAACTGAGTTGTGGTAGCACGGGTAGGTGCACGAGGTATTAAACAGTGATTTTGGACAACTCCAATTCAGTTCTTAGCACGTTCGCGGATGAACATATGTTTAAGTGGGAGAAAATGTAGTGACCTGACCGGTCGTTTTGAGCTCTAGTGTGTCGTTCGGCAATTTGAGGCCATGAGCAGCTTTGCTTAAGGTATTATGACTTGCATGCATGGTCGGAGTTGAATTTCGGGAGTTTTGGAGTTGGTTTATAAAGAGGATCCTCATTTTAGAAGCTTTAAGTTGGAAGAATTCACTAAGGTTGGATTTTTGAGTAAATGACCTCGAAATCAGGATTTGAAGGTTCCAACAGGTTCGTATGATGATTGCGGAGTTGGACGTATGTCCGGATTGGGTTTTGGATGACCCGAGAGCGTTTCAGTGTCTATTATAGAAGTTGGTATTTTGGGAAAAAGTTCATAAATATGGGTTGAAGTGTGTTTCAGTGTTATCGATGTCCGTATTGGATTTCGAGTCTAGGAATAACTTCCTATGGTGATTATGGTATTGGGAGCGCGTCTGGAAGTGGATTCGGAGGTTCGTAGGTCATTTTGGAGTCATTTGGCTAAAGCTAGAAATTTGAAGGTTTTTGAGAAGTTTGACCGGAAGTGGAAATTTTGATATCGGGGTCGGATTCCGATTTCGAAAGTTGGAGTAGGTCCTTAATGTTGAATGTGACTTGTGCGCAAAACTTGAGGGCAGTCGGACATGATTCAGTAGGTTTCGACATCAAATGTAGAAGTTTGAAATTTCAAAGTTCATAAAGATTGAATTGGGTTGCGATCTATTGTTTCGATGCTATTTGATGTGATTTGAGGACTCGAGCAGGTCCGTGTGATGTTATGGGATTGAGTTGTGTGATTAGACGGGGCCCCGGGGGCCTCGGGTGTGTTTCAAGGTGGTTTCTGATCGAATTTAGGTGAATTGCTGTTGCTGGTTGTTGTATCTGGTTTCCTTCTTCGCGAACGCGAGGGGAGTTCTGCATTCTCGAAGAGGAAGATTGGAGGATGCTGGGTTTGGCTTTCACGAATGCAACGAGGAGGTCGCGAACGCGATGTGTTGGCTTGAGGAACCTATGCGAACGCGTGTGTGGAGTCGCAAACGCGTAGAAGGAAAAAGAGGGCTGGGCTTAAGGCCTTTTGGCTTGTGCGAACGCGGAGAGGATATGCGAACGCGAGCATCTGTCCACGAACGTGAAGGAGGAATTTGGGCTGAGGCAGATCGTGCTTCGCAATTGCGAGAGCATTGCCTCGTTCGCGAAGAAGGGCAGTGCCGGGCAGTGAGTTGATTTAAGGACGGGATTTGGCCATTTATTTTCATTTTTCTCATGGCTTGGGCGATTCTTGGAGGGTTTTAAGAAGAGATTTCATCATCAATGGAAAGGTAAGCTATCCCCACTTATTGTGAGTTAAATACATTGATTATGTATAGATTTTAACATGGCAATTAGTAGAAAATTTTGGGTTTTGGTGGAAAGACCTAGAATTTGTATTTTTGGATTGTTACCACGAATTTGGGCATGAAATTGAGAGAGAATTATATATTTGAGTTTGCGATATTATGGGTAATCTTTATCTTCGAAAAATTTCGGAATCCGGGCACGCGGGCCAGAGGGTAAATTTGTCAACTTTTCAAGCGGAGTGGGGAATTTACATAAATTGAATTGTTATAAGTATTAAGGCATATTTTCATTGGTTTGCCTGTTATTTGGCTAGTTTTGGGGAGATGTGCATCAATTTGAGTCATCGGGAGGGCTTGGAAGCCGGTTATGGAATTTCAGAGCGAGGTAGTTCTCCTTTCTAAACTTGTAAGAGGTAATTGTCCCCATAGGCGTAATAATTAATTATGTGTCGTTATTTGTGGGGGCTACGTACGCACAAGGTGACGAGATCCCGTGCGTAGCTACTATTATGCTTATGTACGGGTAGTCTAGGACCCAAAAGCATGGTTTACTTGTCCTTGTAATTTTATTGATAAATTTAAGATTCTTAAGGCATATCGAATTTTGCAAATAAATTTCTAAAAGATTAAACGCCGTTTTCTTGACCATTTAAAAGAGAAATTGCCATTTTTCTTGGGTAATTGTTTTCCCGATGTAGTCGGGGTTGACTGTTGAATGTGTATGTTTATGTGTAACCGCTACGCAATTTATATTCTGCAAGCGGGGTGATTTCTTCCACTACTCTCATGGGAGCGGGCTGTACGCCACAGCAGGTTAATATATGCATCTATGGTTCGAGCCGTTCGACCCTTCGGCAATGCACATTTTATTATTGTTGGTTCGGGCCGTTCGACCCTCGGCATTTCCTGCGCATGATATTTGCTGGATACCATCTGTGATTTGAACGGTTTAATTTCCTTAAGATATAAGTTGTTAACTGAGATGACGGAAACTGAAATTTATAATTTATGGAAGAAGTTGTCCTTCCCTGTTGTTATTTGTTATTCGATAATAACATGCATGTTTGACATCACCCTTGATTATATTAAATTTACCTCTAGCAAGTGTCAAAGTCGACCTCTCGTCACTACCTCTTCGAGGTTAGGCGGGATACTTACTAATTACACGTTATTTTCGTACTCATACTACACTTGCTGTGCATTTTTGTTGCACATGTACATGTATATCTAGTGGCCCCGCTTGACGCAGTGGTGTGGCTGTTATGGAGATTTAGGAGAGCTTCTTCTCTTGAGAGGACCCGCAGCCAGCAGAGTCTCCTTCAGAGTATTGAGTTGTACTTTCTTTACTGTCCCATTTGTATTTCGGACGGTTATTGTATTTCATTTGGTTTTTCTTAGAAATTGCTCATGCACTTGTGACACCGGGTTCAGGGATGACTTTGGGGTGTATTTGTTAATTGAGTTGTCAAACATAATTAATTACTCAGTAAATTTTATTGCTTATTATATAAGGAAATGAAAAGCAATTCAAAATACGAAAATAGAGATTTAATCAACTTTTAGTGTTGGCCAACATGACAGTGGTGTCCGACGCCATCACGACCTTTAATAGGTTTTTGGGTCGTGACAAAGATTGACTTTACACTTTGCTTCTTTTATTCTTCTCTCTCGATTCGAGAATGATTGGAATACAGGATCACTAATCATCTTCCATTATTGTCAAAATATACATCTGAGGATCTTATTCTTGCAGGTTATCTTTGTCGCATTTACTATTTGAAAGTCATTTATTATCATTAATTTCTCCCCTTTATAATTCTAGGTCGTTATTGCTTCATTATTATTTCAATTTATTTTCTTTATTTCTACACATTAAAGTACTTACCGTAAATACTGGATCAGTCCTTGAATAGTAATATTAACCGTGATTAACCTCATTTTTCTACTAATCTAACAGTATAAAACCAAAATCTATTTTTTGGGTCATACAATTTGGCGCCGTCTGTGGGGATTTCATAGTCACACTATTAGGTTTCATTTAGATATACAAAATTCATAACATGTTAACCTAAAATATTGTAAAGTTATTCCCATTTTCTTTGCAAAGAAGGATCACATAGCAGGTAACCAAGGAAAAGGAGCAAGAGCGACAAACAACATCCCGCTCAATCTGATGAGTGCCACCGATGAAGGATACCAAACTCAGGACGAAAGGACGACCCCTACGACATCCCCTAGGCTAAGGAAGTCGGCGACACCCTTCTGTAGCACGACCAAACCCAACGGAAATGAAGCTTCCATGTCCGCGGAAGAAGGAGAACCACCCACCAACAAAAAACTCTTAGAGGCCTGGCTAAGTGACACTTTGGTCAGCGTAATGAGTAAGAAGGTACCGTGCACAACGATGGAAACCCCAAAGACTCCTGCAACCCAGCAAAGAAGTGTCATGACGACCAACTAAACGCTCCAAATTTAGGTAATACCTACACAAGCTAATAGTGCAGGTGATGACACACTCGCCGCCATATTAAAAAGAATGGAAGAGATGGAGAACGAGAATAACACACTCAAGGAGCAGATGAAGCAACATCAATAATAGGTGGAGAAGATACCAGGCGCCCCCAAACTAATACCAAAAAGAGACGCTAGAAGGTTTATAGAGTAGTCGCACAGGGAAGACCAACTCTCACGCCATACCAAAAATGTTAAGATGCCCCCGTATCTTAGAATCTATGATGGGACAACTGATCCGAGGACCATTTGACCCATGACGTCACAACAACAAAGGCCAGCGACCTCACCAAAGAAAAGGTGTCCTCCATCTTGTTAAAAAAGTTCGGTGAAATCCTCACAAGGGGATCATTGACATAGTATTCGTAGCTGCTGGCCTACTTGATAACTAGGGATTTGTACCTATTATTTACTCTTGTTTTCTTAGGTTTTGAGGCAAAATTGCATTAAGAAACTCCCAAAATTTGATGCAAGGTGTTTAAATTGCATGATTTGAGTTGAATTGAATATATTGACTAAAGATAACTCAAACAAGAACAAGACTTGCGCTGTCCCATAACCCAGTAGAAGCGTTGAGAGCGCCACTATTCCGCTGCAGCGAAATTCCATCCGCTGCCCCGGTTCAAACTTCAGAGAGTGTGTTTTTGAGACCAAGCTGAGCCGCTGTCCGCGCCAAAGTTCTGTTGCAGCGTTGTCCTCACCGCTGCAGCGTTCAAATATCCCCTGGGAGCGGATTCCTAAGATCAAAGACTTTCCAACCTGGGATTTTCACACTAGCGCGGTCAGCGGTGAAATTCCGCTGCCGTGCTTTCATGAACCGCTGCAGCATTGCACTTTTCCGCTGGGAGCAGAATGGAGATTCAAAAAGTGTCCAGGTCTAGAAACGCTGCAGCGATTATTATTTCGCTGCAGCGAAGGTTAGACCCTTGGAGCGCCTAGAATTCCGCTAGAGCGAAATCTCCGTAGGGTCAATTTTGTCCAGTATTTTCAGCCTTGTATAAATATAACTTTTTCTCTTTTTAGGGTATCAGAAATTGTAGTGAGCTCGTGAATATTGCTTTTATTCCTTTTTGAGTAAATTTAGCTTATATTCTACCATACTTCTTAGATTTTATTCTTGTAATCAACATTTATAGGTTTAATTTCATCTTCTGTGTTAGTTGCTTGCATGAAAATGAGTAGCTAGACCCTCAAGCTAGGGTTGTGACCCAACCCTAGTGTGGGTAACTAATGGGTCTTATATTTTAGGATGAATTTGTGATTGGGTGTATGAATATTAGTCTATTTCATGCTTTATTGACCGAATTAGTGGTTGTTAACACTAATTCATGCCTTTTTGACTAGGGTTATTCTTGAGAGAGATGACCCAAGTCTAGGTAAATAGGCTAACAAGGGATTGGGGTGAACTCAAGAGATTGGTAGCCCCAATAAAAGAGTAGAAGCTAGATATAGTGATACCCGACTTGAGCCATTTCATTTGATTTGTTGAACCACCCAATTGGGCTTGAGAAAGCCAATTCGGGCAATGTCACCCAAATTACCGAGAAGTATTGGATGAGTAACTTAGTATGAGGTTATGTCATCTGCCCATAATTCACAAGCTTATCCTAGATTTTAAACCCCATTAGTCACTCGCCTAGGAGTTAGTTGCAACCCTAGTGCCTTTAATCACTTGATAAAAATCCACAAAAATATTGTAGTTAGTTAGATAATATTACTTTTTAGACTCAACTCTAGAATATATACAAAATAAATTTATGTTGAGAAGAGAAATTAAGAACATGAAACACCACTAAGACAAGTAGAAACTTGACTCCCATTGCATAACTCCCTGTGGATATCGATCCCGACCCTGTCGGGTAAAAGTTGCTTCGACCTTGCCTTGTTACTTAATAGTGGTATAGGTGGGCCTCGATCACTACTCCATAGAAACATTCAAGGAAATGGCGGACAAGTTCGTAACGGCACACGTCGGGGCCAAGAAGGCCGAAACTAGGGTAAACGACATCTTCTCCATCAGACAATCCCCAGGGGAAGGGCTAAGGGACATCCTAGCCCGGTTTAACAAGGTAAGGATGACCCTACCAAATGTCTCTAAGGGAATGGCCGTAGTAGCCTTCCAAAACGGGCTAATTAGTGAAGGGTTGAGAGTAACCAGAAAGCTGCTCAACCAACTGATGAAATACCCGCCGGCTACCTGGGATGAGATTCATAACACCTATTCTGCTGAGGTCAGAGCAGACAATGAAGATCTCAACGGGCCAACCCGATGACTCATCTTAGTGCAATTCGAACCCAAGAGGGAACATAGGGAAAATACGAGAAGAGGCCCTCCAATGATGTGACCGGGGAGAGATCGGCATCAACCTTATATCAGGCCACCCGTCCTAACTTCCAGCGGGAAGTCGGTCCCTCAGGCTAAGATCAAACATCCCCAGAAGCGACCGAGGTATGGTTCCTTTACTATCTACTCATAACTTAAGTGTGTCACCTACAGATGTGGCCTCCACACTTGAGAAACTTAGACACAAGGTGAAGTGGCCATCGAAGATAAGGTCCGACCCAAACACAAAAACGTCGGACGCCTTCTGTGAGTTCCACCAAGACCGAGGATTGCCAGGCTCTAAGGTTAGAAGTGGTGACTCTCCTAAAACAGGGACACTTCAAGGAGTTACTCAGTGAAAAAGGCAAGAATACCTTAGCAAAAGTGCGGGAAATCACAGGCCCACTAAATCCGCCATATCCCGCTCATACCATCAACATGATTATAAGAGGAGTGACAACACCTCTATCAATGGTGTCAGGTTCACCGACACCCACAAACTCAAGAGATCGCTCACCCACGAACGACGACCTCAAGAAAGTATCATCTTCGATGAGTCGGATGCTGACGGTTTGACCTTTCCTCACAATGATGCACTTGTTATTAATTTACGCATTCTTGATACTTATGTTAGGAGGATTAGGGTTGACGATGGAAGTGGGGAATGCATTATCCATCCTCGAGTCCTCGTACAGGTGCAACTCGAGGATAAGATAGTGTCGCACTGCATCACACTAACCAGCTTTAACAATGCAGTTGAACGGACTTCAGGGCGAGATCACACTCCCCGTCCTCACCAGTGGGGTGACGCTGGAGACCACATTCCACATCATGGACCAAAACACAACGTACAATGCCATCGTGGGTCAGCCGTGGATACACCTCATGATGGCATTCCCTTCCATCCTGTACTAAATGATCAAAGTCCCGACTCTCCTGGGATATTCAACATATAAGGGGAACAACATACATCCAAAGAATGCTATCGGATCGCCCTGGACAGTATGACCACTCAACTAAAGAAAGAAAAAGAAAAGGAAGCATATCAATCAGTAGGGTCGGGGTCCCTTCATGTCGAAGCTTAGGACACTACTACAGATCCAAAAACAATCGTAGCTGCAGGTTCGACCATAGAGGAACTATATCCCCTCTAGATATACCCAAGCAACCCAAACAAAAAATCATACATAGGTAGCAAACTCAAGGACCCGGGTAAGTTCAGTCAATTATTAATAATTAACACAGACTTGTTCGCTTTTATCCATGCAGATATGCTGGGAAATACCAAAGAGATAGCCACGTACAAGATAAATGTCAACCCCTACTACCCTATAGTAAGGTAGGCCCGATGAAAGTTCAACCCTGCCATCAACGAGGCCGTCCACGAGGAAGTAGAGAAACACTTGACGAATGGCTCTACCAAGGAGCCGAAGTATCCCAAGAGGATTGCTAACATAATAATGGTCAAAAAGAAGAACGGTAAATGGAGGATGTGCGTGGACTTCAACGATTTGAACAAAGCATTTCCGAAGGGTTTTTTCCCATTGTCGCATATCGACCAACTCACCACATCGCTAAGCTTTCTGGACGCATACTCAGGATACAACCAGATACTAATGGAGGAGGAAGACCAGGATAAAACTACATTCATTACTCACATGGGAACATATTGCTATAGGGTCATGCCATTCAGATTAATGAACAAAGGGACCACGTACCAAAGGCTGATCACAAAGATGTTAAAAAACCAGCTCGGCAAGACCATGGAAGTATACATCAACGACATGCTATTCAAATCTTTGAGGGCTGAGGATCGCATCGACCATCTGGAGGAAGCATTCGAAGTATTGAGGAAATACAGGATGAAACTGAACCCTGAGAAATGGCATTTGGCGTGACTTCAGGTAAATTTCTAGGTTTCCTGGTGTCACAACACATAATTGAGGTCAACCCAGATCAAGTTAAGGCCATCGATGAGATATAAGAAAACTAACCACCAAGAAAAAAGTCCAATGACTGAGGGGTCGAATTACTCCCCTGTCTAGATTTATCTCGAGGTTGTCCGACAGATGCCACTGATTCTTCAATGTACTAAAAAAGGACAACGGCCTTGAATGGACGCCCGAGTGCAAACAAGCGCTGAAGGATCTCAAGGAATACCTGTCATCACCATACCTACTCTCAAACCATGAGCTCGGAGAACGTCTTCTAGTCTACCTCGACGTTTCAAAGGTGGCGGTTAGTGCGGACATGGTTCGAGAAGACAAAGGTACTCAATCTCCAATTTATTATACCCGTAAGACACTTATCGACGCCGAGATGAGGTATCCTCACATTGAGAAATTAGCCCTTGCCCTTGTCATAGCTTCAAGAAAGCTTAGGCCATACTTCATATGCCATCCAATCTCGGTCGTCACCATGTTTTCTTTAAGGAACATACTGCACAAACCCGAACTGTCGCAGAGGTTGGACAAATGTGCAATATAGTTAAGTGAATACAACATCAATTACCAGCCTCGCACATCCATAAAATCACAAGTGCTAGTCAACTTCCTCGCGTACTTTAGCGCCAAAGTAATGCCTGAGGCCGAAAAAGAACCTACGCAAGCTTTGGGCCTAACGCAAGACCTCTGGGTCTTGCACAATGACACCGCATCAAATGCATGCGGGTCCGGACTAGGACACATGCTCGAACTCCGCACCGATGAGATAATACACCAATCTATAAGGTGCCCATATATGACTAACAATGAGGCCGAGTATGAGGCAATAATTGTAGGACTAAGGTTGGCGCTCAAATATGGGGCGAGACGCCTAAGACTACGCTGCGATTCCCAACTCGTAGTCAACAAAGTTACTAGGACTTTCCAGATCAAGAAGCAGAGACTACAAAAGTAACAGACCGAGAGTTGCAAACTATTACCCAAATTCGATGAATGTCAGCTCGACTAGACTCTACGAACTTAGAACGTCGAGGTGGAGGCCTCACAAAAATAGACGTCACAACAAAAAGCATAACCCCTGGTGACAAAAGTTTTGTGCATCTCTTAAACTTAACCTTAGATATCTCTTAAACGCAACCTTAGATCACGTCGATGTTAAATTTATAAACTTAACCTGGGACTAGCGCAATTGCATTATAAATTACGTGCAGGGCGGTGTTCTCCCAAATAATAAAAAGGAATCCAGGGAGTTGAGAATGGAAGCGGAGAGATACAACCTCCTCAACAACGAATTTTATATAAGGACTTACGGGGGCCCCTTGGAAACGTGCTTGGGCCCAAACTAAACTCAACACGTCCTCGAGGAAATCCACGATGCCACTCCGGTGACCAAACACTTGTCAGATGCCTCATACGGGCAAGATACTATTAGCCCACCATGAAGAAAGACGCTCTGGAGTTTGTGAAGAAGTGCAAACAATGCAAGAAGTATGCCCTAATAATCCACCAAGCAGGAAAACACCTCCGTTCGGTCACCTTGCCATGGTCGTTCATCAAATAGGGAATGGACATCGTGGGACCACTCCCGTCGGGATGAGGTAACGTCAAATTCCTTTTAGTTTTAACTGTCTACTTCTCTAAATGGGTGGACGCATACACATTCGCCCAAATTCGTGAGTAGAAAGTAATCAACTTCATATGGAAGAACATCATCTGCCGTTTCGGATTTCCCAAGAAATAAGCTGCGACAACGGACTCCAGTTCACAAGAAGAAAAACTATCAAGGTTTTTGAAAAGTGGCATATCAAAAGAATACTCTTAGCCTCGTACCATCCAGGAGGAAAGGGCAAAAAGAATTCTCCATAAGAAGAGACTTGAAGATTCTAAGGGATTGTGGCCGGAGACACTCCTAGGAGTATTGTGGGCACATAGGAAGATCCTAAAAACAAGCACGGGAGTAACACCTTACTCCTTAGTCTAGGGGTCTGAAGCAGTCATACCGGTCGAAGTAGGAGAACCCCTCCTAAGGTACACCAATGAAAGAGGCAGTAATAATGACGAGAATAGAAGCCAAGATCTTGACGAAGTCGAATAATGGAGAGACATGGCGTATGTAAGAATTGTCACACCGAAGCAACAAGTAGAACGCTACTGCAATAGAAAATCCAAGGTACGGTAACTCAAGGTCAGGGACTACATGCTCAAATCCAAGACCCAAGCAGGAAGAGACCCCTCGAGAAGGGAAATTAGAAGCCAATTGGGACAGACCGTACAAAATCGTAGGCAAGGTAGACAAGGGGTCATTCCAATTGGAGACATTGGAAAGAAAGCAACTACTGAACAGTTGGAACATCAACCACCTCAAGTACTTCAACTTCTAAATAACAAGTAATGCCCCGTAAGTTGTATTCTTTTTCCCTCACTTGAGTTTCGTCCCATAGGGTTTTCTCAAGGAGGCATTTAATGAGGCAACCGACGGGACATTTCGAGGCTGAGTACCTGCGAACGACCACATTTCATTGCCTGACTCTTCAAGATTGTTCATATGAAACAATGAAGGGACTAGATATTATGGGACTAAGACTGGAACTTCATCCAACACCCAAAACCTGTAATCTTCTCCAAAAATGGTTCAGGGTAAAATGATGTAATCGACACAATGTGATTAAAATGAATGAGATACATATTTGTTAGAATTGTTCTCCTAAGTCTCTCAAGAGGTACGTTCGACTAGCTCGAACAAAACTCCTAGAACCCTAGCCACATCTCAACTTAGAGGTACGTTCGACCAGCTCGAACAAAACTTCTCGGCCCCTGGTCACGTCTCAACTAAGAGGTACATTCGACCATCTCGAACAAAAATCTTCGGCCCCTGGCCATGTATCAACATTATCTTTCTCCAACTCACCAATTATCTCCTCAAGTTGCGCCTCTTTAACATCAGCTATCAACTGAACGTTATCACCGTCAGCACTGAGACTCCTATTCGCCAACTCAAAAAGGGTAGCCCTTCTCCGAGCTTGTCTCCAAGAAGACTCCGCCTCCTTGATCAGCTGCTGATTACCAGCCACCTCCCTCTTGATCCCGTCCACTTCGAACTGGCGCTCATCCAATTGATCTTTCAACTGGTCGACCCGACTCTAGAGGTCGCGGCATTGAGCCTCAATACCCTTGCTCAACTCCAGATCCTCGTCCTTCCTCTTCAACTCCTCTTCTAGAGCGCTGAGCCACTCCATGGATGCGAGCAACTCTTCATCCTTCTTTTTAGCTCCTCCCTCAAGGTGGTTACGTCACCCTACTCACGGAGCCTCCTCTCAGCCTCCATGTACCACCCTCAGTACTCCTCAAAATTTATTCGCATTTTGTAGTAAACCTGCTTTCCCCTCTACTTTCTCCTCACACTTTTGATATCCAAGATAATGGCCTGATTGTAAAGGAAAAAAAGAAAGTAAGAAAATATTTAAAAGCGAACATAAGACAAAAAAGAGAGAGAATGGAAATGACTTGACCTGAGAGCAAGGCCGACGATGCTCTTGGAAAGAGTACTGCCACTCAAATCCCGAGAACCTAGTGCTCAGCATTGAAGCAGAAAGGGATGAATGCTTGAATCACGTCCTCGGTATTTTTAAGCAGTTCGTGATTCACAGGGATTATGATGTTATTCGACCCCCTTCTACTCTCACCTCGATCTGAGTCGTCTCGCAATCATGTAACGACTTGGCTAGTCGTTTTGAGAGTTAGAGTCCAGAACTCCTATTAACTGTTTTCCCCATATCTATTTCTGCTATTATGACATACCGGGATGATTGGTTTTGAGTTTCGGAGTGTTTTGGGACACTTAGTCCCTAAATAAGAGCTTAAGTCTTAGAATTTGAACCATAGTTAGAAATGTGTGAAGATGGTTCTAGAATGGAATTCCGACGATTTCGTTAGCTCTGTTGGGTGATTTTGGGCTTAGGGGCATGACCGAAATGTGTTTTGGGGGTTCGTAGCGCATTTAAGCTTGAAATGGCGAAAGTCAAAATTTTGAACTTTTGGACCAGTTGTGGAACTTTTGATATTGGGGTCGGAATTCGATTCTGAAAGTGGCAGTAGGTCCGTAGGGTGGATATTACTTGTGTGCAAAATTTGGGGTCAATCAGACATGGTTTGGTCGGTTTTGGCATCGGTTGTAGAATTTTAAAGTTTTAAGTTCTTAAGGTTTGGATTGGAGGGTAATTCGGTATTTTATAGTTGTTTGAGGTGATTTAAGTGCTCGATTAAGTTTGTATGGTGTTTTAGGATACCTTTGTGTGATTGGTTGGGGTCCCGGGGGCCTCGGACGTGTTTCAGATGCTCAGCGGGTCATTTTTGGACTTAGGGAGTTAGCAGATTTTGCTGGTTTTTGTTACAGACTTTCCTTTATCGCGTTCGCGAGAGAGGTCTCGCAATTGCGTAGAGCATCAAGGAAAGGCATCTGATTTGTTATTCGCGTTCGGGAAGTTGTTGCCGCATTCACGAAGATATGGGACCTTAAGCCTATGCGTTCGCGATATGGTCCTCGTGTTCGCGTAGAGGAAAGGACGGGTGGAACTTCAGGCAATAAGCCTACACGTTGGCGAAGAGGCTACCGCGTTCGTGTAGGGTCGGTCAATGAAAGGTACGCGTTCGCGAGAGGTCCCTCGCGTTCGCGAAGGAGAAGTTTTGGGTCAGTAAAAGATTATGCATCGCTGTCACGACCCCAAAACCAACCCGGCCGTGATGGCGCCTATCGTGGAACTAGGAAAGCCTTCACTCTTAACCAATTAGATTTTCTCATAGCAACTTTTAAATATTAACATTTTTCATTAGTGAATCCGAAATAAAAGATAAAGACAAAGCCTAAAATACCGTAAAATACATCCCAACATCTGGTGTCACTAAGTCATGAGCCATACTACAACGATGCCAAAATACATCAAGACAACATTTGTCTGGGAAATAACTAACAAAATACACAAAGGAATATAGGGAAGGAGAAAGACAGGTCTACCATCGCCAAGCAACTATCTCGCTCTCTCTGAAGATGAACCGCAACAAACGATCAACTGGCACTATTGTGACCTGAGATACCTGGATCTACACGCAAGGTGCAGGGGGTAACGTGAGTACATCAACTCAGTAAGTAACAAGCCCAAACTGTAGGCTAAGGGGTAGTGACAGACTAAACCTCAACATTTATAACAGAATCAATGTACAGAAATTTAGGCATGCTTTCAGTTAACTAGACAGCTCAAAGTGATAAGATACGTACAGTTCCGAACAGTTTAACATATATAACTCAACATATCCTACATGCCAATATATCAACTGTATGAAATGCACAATGTGCTCCCACTCTCAAATACTCGTCCACTCAATACTATATATGGCTCAAATGGCCCAGGGAAGATCTATCCCAGAATATATACACGTCTGACAGAAGTCACTCAATACTGAGGAAGGCCAATCCAGCCTTACAGAGAAGATCCATCTCCAGATAATAGTACACCTCACAACCACTCGGTACTGTGTATGATTCACACGACCCAGGGAAGATCCATCCCAGAATATATATACATATCTAACATCAGTCTCTCAGCACCGAGGAAGGCCATTCCAACCCCATGGAGAAGATCCATCTCCAGATACAAATACTTCGGACAAGATCCATGTCCAGGGAAGATCCATCCCTCAATAATATCACTGCACTCACTGGGGATGTGTTACAGACTCCGGAGTGGCTCCTACAACCCAAGCGCTATCATAAGCCAGATCCATGCATAATCAATATAACATGATGTGGCGTGCAGCCCGATCCCATATCTGTCACTCAATATTAGGCTCTCAGCCTCACTCAGTCATCACTCTCCAGTCTCGCTCACACGGTCTCACAATGCATGAACTAGCCTGAATCAATGATATAATGTGCAAAACAACAATTACCGAGACTGAGACATGATATGATATGCAATAATAGGACTGAGTATATAATATCAATGAAACACATGAGATAACAGCAATAAACGACCACTCGGGTCTCAATAGTATCGGCGTGAAGCCTTAACATAATATCTACGGATATCAACAAGAGGGAATCACTAAACGGTGCCATGGGATGAACCATGCCACAATTCTCACGGTGCACGCTCGCACACCTGTCACTTGGCATGTGCGTCACCTCAATTCTAGTCATATAACACGTAGTTCTGGGTTTCGAACCCTCAGAACCAACTTTGGAAGCGTTACTTACCTCAATCAAGCCAAAACTCTACTCCGCGATGCCCTTTCCGCTCGACTCGGACTCAAATCGCCCCGAATCTATCCAAAATCAGAATCATATCATCAATACATGCTAAACGAACAAAGCCCACATGAGTCCGATAAAAATCAAAAGTCCTGAAATTGGCAAAACCCGACCCCAGGGACCACATCTCGGAATCCGATAAAAATCACGAAACCAGAATTCTTATCCTCTCATGAGTCCATACTTACCAACTTCATAAAAATCTAACTTCATTTGACCTCTCAATCACCCAATTTTAACTCCCAAGTTACAAGCCCTAATTCCCCAATTTTCACCCTTAAATCCCACAAATTTCATGCTTAATTAGCTAAAAATCACCATAGAATCGAGTGTTAGGTTCAAAAAATTACTTCAATGTGTTTCCATTTGAATCCCTCTTCAAATATCTCTCAAAAGCTTCAATCCCGACTTCAAAAATGGTGGAAATGGGCAAAATTTCCCGAAGGGTTTAATTTATACCTTCTGCCCCAGGGATTCCGCACTTGCGAAAAATTCCTCGCGCCTGCGGACTCGCATTGCGGTCCCAGGTGCGCACCTGCGAAAAGTAACTTAAATGCCAACTTCACATCTGCGGCTCACTACTCGCACCTGCGCGCTCGTAGGTGCGACCAAACTTCCGCATCTGCGCTAACTGCCCAGGCCTCCATTTCTGCATCTGTGATAGGCCCTCCGCACCTGCGATCAGCGCACCTGCGAATCCCCATCCGCAGGTGCGTCCACACCAGAAGAATCACACCAACACATTTTCAGCAACTCAAACTTACCAAATTCGATCCGTTAACCATCCGAAACACGTCAGAAGCCCTCATGACCTCAACCAATCATCCAAATAAGTGATATATCACTACCTAAACTTCGTCGAAGCTCCGGAACACCCAAAACAACAGAAAACACCAAATCAACCTCGGATTAAAGCATAAGAACTTCTAAACTTCCAAAATTCTCTAACGATGTCGAAACCAACCAAACCACGTCCGAATTATCTAAACTTTTGCACACACATCACTAACGACCCTACGAACCTATTCTAACTTCCAAAATTCTATTCCGCCCGCAATAGCTAATTTTCCACTGCCGACCGGAAATTGCCAAAACTCCAATTTTGCCAATGCAAGCCTAATTCTACCACGTACCTCCAAATAATATTCTGAACACGCTCCTAAGTCCCAAATCACCTAACGAAGCTATCTTAACCATAAAAACCAAATTTCGAGATCATTTACTTATAAGTCAAATTGCGATTGGCTTTTCCAACTAATTAACCAACTTAAGAGACTAACTATCTCATTTCTCTCCACAATCACTCCGAACCCGAGCCAACCAACCCAACACATTATAAAAGAGCTGAACCACACATAATGAAGCAGAAACGGGGGAAATAGGGCTAAAACTCTCAGAACGACCGATCAGGTCATTACAATCGCGTTCACGATGGTGATGCTGCGTTCGCGAAGAAGAATGCACTTGGGTAGATTTAAAGTTCAAAATATAGGGTTTTTGGTTCATAACTCAAAATTTTATTGAGAGCTCGATAGAAGGTGAAATTTGGAGAGATTTTCGGAGAAAGTTTTTGGGTAATGATTCCTAACTCCTTTATGACTAATTCCCACTAATCTATGCTTAATTTTATCATTTAATTTCGGATTTGGGTTGAAAATTGGGGGGAAATTAAGATAAGTTCTTAGGCCGAATTTTGGGATTTTGATAGAGATTTTGGTATCAGATTTGATTAAATTTGGTATGGTTAGACTCCTACGTGAATGGATGTTCGGATTTGTGACTTTTACCCGATTTCAAGATGTGGGATCGGGGAGGCTTTTTGGGCATTTTTCCTATTTTCTTGCCTTAGCTTCGAATTCATTAGCTAAAGTAGTTACTTGTAGTTATATTTACGTTATGTAATTGATTTGATTAGATTTGGGCCATAAAAAGTTGTATACTCATGGAAAGAGCGTGATTTCAGATTGATTTGAGCTTGGTTCGAGGTAAGTGGCTTGCCTAACCTTGTGGGGAGGAACTTCCCCTTAGGATTTTGGTACTGTTTGATATATGTGCGCTATGTACATGAGGTGACGAGTATGTTAGGAGATTTTGTTAGCTCTGTTGGGTGATTTTGGGCTTAGGGGCATGTTCAGAATGTGTTTTTGGGGTGCGTAGCTCATTTAGGCTTGAAATGGCGAAAGTCGAAATTTTGGAGTTTTGGACAGGTAGTGGGATTTTTGATATCGGGGTCGGAATCCGATTCCGGAAGTGGGATTAGGTCCGTAGGGTGGAATATGACTTGTGTGCAAAATTTGGGGGTCAATCGGACATGGTTTTGTCGGTTTCAGCATCAGTTGTAGAATTTTAAAGTTTCAAGTTCTTAAGGTTTGGATTGGAGGGTGATTCGATATTTTAGCGTTGTTTGAGGTGATTTGAGGGCTCGACTAAGTTCATACGATGTTTTAGGATTGGTCCGTATGTTTGGTTGGGGTCCCGGGGGCCTCAGGCGTGTTTCGGATGCTCAACAGGTCATTTTTGGACTTAGGGAGTTAGCTGATTTTGCTAGTTTTTGTTGCAGACTTTCCTTCATCACATTCGCGAGAGAGGTCTCGCGATCGCGTAGAGCATCTAGGAAAGGCAACTGATTTGGTATTCGCGTTCGCGAAGTTAATGCCGCGTTCACGAAGTTAATGCCGCGTTCGCAAAGATTTGGGACCATAAGCCTACGCGTTCGCAATATGGTCTTCGCGTTCGTGTAGAGGAACGGACGGGAGGAACTTCAGGCAATAAGCCTACGCATACGCGAAGAGGCTCCCGCATTCGCGTAGGGTCGGTCCGTGAAAGGTACACGTTCGCGAGAGGTTCCTCGCGTTCGTTAAGGACAAGTTTTGGGTCAGTAAAAGATTGTGCATCGCGTTCGCGATGGTGATGCTGCGTTCGCGAAGAAGAACGCACCTGGGTAGATTTAAAGTTCAAAATCGAGGGTTTTTAGTTCATAACTCAAAATTTGATTGAGAACTCGGTAGAAGGCAAAATTTGGAGAGATTTTCGGAGGAAGTTTTTGGGTAATGATTCCTAACTCCTTTATGACTAATTCCCGCTAGTCTATGCTTAATTTTATCATTTAATTTCGAATTTGGGGTGAAAATTGTGGAAAATTTGAAAAATGTATTGAGATTTTGATCGAGATTTTGGTATTGGATTTGAGTAAATTTGGTATGGTTAGACTCGTGAGTGGATGGGTGTTTGGAATTTGTGACTTTTATCTGATTATGAGACATGGGCTCGGGGAGGCTTTTTGGGCATTTTTCCTATTTTCTCGCCTTAGCTTTGAATTTATTAGCTAAAGTAGTTACTTCTAGTTATATTTACGTTATGTAATTGATTTGATTAAATTTGAGCCATTAGAAGTTGGATACCCGTGGCAAGGGCGTGGTTTCAGATTGATTTGAGCTTGGCTCGAGGTAAGTGGCTTGCCTAACGTTGTTTGGGGGAACTTCTCCTTAGGATTTTGGTACTGTTTGATATATGAGCATTGTGTACGTGAGGTGACGAGTACGTACACGGTCTATTATTGTAAAAATCCATTTCCCACTAAATCATAACCTGTTTTGTCTTATTTGAACTACACTAGTATATGTAATTACCTTGTTTAGATTAGGGAAGCATGTCTACGTGTTTTGACTGTCTATTTGAACTCTGTGGAGCATGTTTAGTGAAACTCCATTTTTCCTTAAATTAGACATAGCCTAAACTGTATATTTCATTGTTGTAACTGTTTTATTCATTTGTTGAGCTGCATATTTACTTTGGGACTACGGAACGCATTCCGGGAGGTCCCCTAGCACTGCATATTTACTTTGGGACTACAGACGTATTTCGGGACATCCTCATTTACTGCATATTTATTTTGGGACTACAGACGTATTCCAGGAGATCCTCCTATACTGCATATTTTCTTTGGGACTATAGGACGGTATCCGGGGAGATCCCCCTATTTCTATTCCTTGTTCTGAGCTGAGCGCTTTCTTGACTTCTATGTAATGTAGATTTTGTAATTTATTTACTGTAATAAATATCTCTTACTTCTTAAATTTATTTTATTTATACCGTTAGGGCACTAACCTGACCTCGTTACTTACTAGGTACCATTGTGATGTACTCACGCCCTTCCTGCACATGTTTTTCATGTGCAGATACAGGTACTTCTCGTCCGCCTCAGTATTAGTCAGCAGCAACGGCCACCAGAGACTTCAAGGTATATATGCACATGTCCGCAGATCCTCGTAGTCCCTCTCTAGATTTATTTGTTTCCTTCTGTACTTTTTAGACTCTTGTATAACAGACTGTAGGTAGATTTCGTAGAGCTTGTGATTCATGGTTCTGGGTTTTGGGAGGTGATGTGTATAATTGGTAATTGGATTTACTTGTATATTCTGAGAGGCGTTTTTGCCTTTATATATTAATTGTGAAGCTTAGTTGGTTTGTATTATTCTTTACTTTTGGTTATTTCAATGTTACTAGGCTTACCTAGTCGTAGCGACTAGGTGCCGTCACGACACCTTTCGGAGGGGTAAAAATGGGTCGTGACAAGTTGGTATCGGAGCCCTAGGTTCTTAGGTTTCGTGGCTCCCCGACCGGTTTATTAGAGTATCGTTGATCTGTGCGGAGACGTCAGTATTTATCTTTGGGAGGCTATATAACTGTTAAGAACAATCATACTTTTTTGATTTCCTTGTCGTGTGAGTTACTGAGATAAAAATTCTAAAAATTTCTATTCTATTCTTTCTCACAGATAGTGAGGACCCGTACCGAGAGGATCGACGATCATGCACCCGAGCCCCCTGCCAGAGCCTCTAGAGGACGGGGTCAGGGCAGAGGATGACCACGCGATGCAACCCGAGCACCTATGCGATCTACGACAAAGGAGCCCCCAGCAGCTCCAGCTGGAAGGCCGGCAGTGGAGATTCCTATTGCTGCTCCAACCCTCCAGGGGACCTTGGCTCAACTCATGAGCATGTTCAACACTTTGGCTCAAGTTGGGCTGATTCCGATAGCCCCCGCCACATCTTAGCTGGGGGAGGGGCACAGACTCCCCAACCCGTACTCCTGAGCAAAAGGTACGGATTGATCAGGCCACAGAGTTTATTCCTATGCCCCCAGTGGCTACGATTCAGCATGAGACCAGGGCAGATGCTTCTAAGGTAGAGCAACTCAGACTTGAGAGGTACATGAAGTACCACCTACCCATTTTCAGCGGACTAGATTCAGATGACGCTCAGGGTTTTCTTGAGGAGTCTCATCGTATCCTCCGCACTATGGGCATTGTGGAGACGAGTGAGGTTTCTTTCACCGCTTTCCAGCTGAGGGGAACGTCATATCGGTGGTGGCGTGCCTATGAGATGAGTAGTCAGGATGAGGCAACCTCACTCACTTGGACTCAGTTCTCAGATATGTTTTTGCATGAGTATGTCCCTCAGAGCCTCAGGGATGCTTGGCGCGCAGAGTTTGAGTAGTTGCGCCAGGGTGCTATGACTGTGTCGGAGTATGCAGTCTATTTCAGTGAGTTGGCTCGACATGCACCGGCTTTGGTTGCTACAGTCAGAGAGATGGTTCGTCACTTCATTGAGGGGCTCCACCCTAGTATTCGGACCAGTATGGATAGGGAGTTAGAGATATATATCACTTATCAGCAGGCCGTGAGTATTGCCAGGAGAGTGGAGGGCATGCTTGTCCGGGGCAGAGAAGAGAGAGAGAGGCCATGAAGGTCTCGAGATACTGGTCAATTTTTAGGAGCTCGTGCACCAGTAGCATGCCATGGTAGAGGTTTTGTGGCCGCGCAGTTCATTCAGCTCTTCTAACAGTCAACGGTGTTCCAGCTCCTCCTAGACCTCAGGAACCTTATTATAAATAGCTAGTATCCAGTATGCCTCCTGCTCGAGGTGCTATTACCGGCCAGTCCAGCAGACCAGGTTCGAGTCAGTCTCAGCCACCACGTCCTACGAGGGGTTGTTATGAGCGTGGTGATACTCGTCACATGGTTAGGGATTGCCCCAGATTCAGGAGGGGTGTACTGATCGGCACTCACCTACACTACTATAAAGTAGCAAGATGAGGGTCAGAGTAGCTTTTACCTGAAGGATCGGGATCGATTCCACGGAGAGTTATGAATATTGGAGTTGATTTTCTAGGTAATCTAGTAGTGTTTCGTGCTCTTAATTGCACTTTTCATACTTTTTGATTTGACAATTATACTACGGTTTATACCAATGGTAATTTGCTAATTAACTAACTAATGTCTTTTTAGTATTTTTCTTAATGGATAAAAGGCACTAGAGTTATGACTTTCACCTAGGCGAATATTTAACGGATTCTAATATCTAAGGCAGATATTTTAGCAAAGGGAACATGGCATAGCCAATGCACGGAATTAGCCACTCTATACCTCTCGGTAGTTCGAGTGGCTTTGCCCTAATTGCCTCTCTCGAGGCCAATTGGGTGTCAAGATTATGCAAGCAATATTGGCTGAAGTAGGGTTTTACTATATCTAGGTTTAACCAGTTAATTGGGACTATCAATCTCTTGATTTCGTCCCAATTCCTTGTTGGGTTGATTTTTTAGACTCAAGTTCTCTTTCTCAAGAAGAACCCAAGTAAAATGAACACTAATTAGTGTTTGCAACCACTAATTTTAACATGGAAACCACAAATCAGCCCAAATACCAAACACCCATAAACATCTAAGCCTTAATTTAAAGGTACTATTAAACACCCACACTAGGGTTGAGCCACAACCCTAGCTAATGGGTTTAGCTGCTCTTAATAACTGAAAAAATCAGAGAAATAGATGAAGCAAAACCCATATAATTGAATTATAAACTAAAATTGAAAGATTCAATGTTGAAACCCTTCTAAAATTACTCAAAAAGCTGAAAAAAACCGTTCACGAGCTCCTGATAATATTAGAGTACAAAAGCTTACCTAAAAATAAGAAAAGAAACTATTTATACTAGGCCGGATTTTCTGGACAAAAATACCCCTGCCGGGTCACCACGGACCGCACAAAATGGACTTCGGTCGTTGTGAGGCTCTTAGCTTGAAAAAATGGGCCTCTGAACTTGGCCACCGCGGTCCGCATAAAATGCACCGCGACCGCGGTGGCTTACACGCAGACCCCGCAAAATGGACTGCGGTCCGTGTTGGTCTCCTGGTCTTCAAGGTAAAAGGTCTCTGAATCTCCTGAGTGCGGACCGCGTAAAATGGACCGAGGTCCGCGTTGGTTTTGGCCTTCAAAAGCACTCTTTGAATCTCTTCACCGCGGACCGCATAAACTGGACATCGGTCCGCGTTGATTTTGCCTTCAAAATTGCTTCTCTTAATCTCTTCAGTGCGGACTGCATAAAGTGGACCGCGGTCCTCACTTGTCAGTTGAACCTTGCTTGTGCTTGTTCTTGGTACTTGTGCATGTTTCACTCCTTTTTAGCAGGTTTTTGACTATTTGTCACCCTTTTTGATCAAACCCTGCAATCAAGTACAACAAGTAAGCCTTTGGGACTATTTTGCATACACTTTTACCCAAAACTTAAGCAAGAAAGAGTGTAAAATAAGGTAAAATACCTAGTTATCAACTCCCCTAAACCTAAGCTTTTGCTTGTCCTCAAGCAGACAAAATAAGCCCCACCCCTTTTTGAGTAAATCCAAGAAAATTCAGCTGTCCTAAGGTAACCTCTTCTAGCATCAATTGGGACTAACAATTGCCCTCAATGCCAATGAATCATTAACAACATTTGACCTTTTAACACCATGGATTTCAGTGCGACACAAGAGCATCAAGAGTTGACTCGACTCATCAACGAAACTCTTACTACTGCTTTGGTCATTGTGGAACCCAAACTCATACGCCTCAACTCTCCCTAAGTAAACCTCACTTTAAGATTGTAACACTCCGAGCTAGAATAATGGGAGTTCACTCATCTCTCTCAAAGAAAAGACTCAAGTCCGGCTCAAAGTACCATAGGCTTTCCCCTTATGTGAGTCGCCACTAATGTAAGCTTCATTCAACTCAAGATCATATAGGACTTTTGTGGAGACATATTGAAGGCTTTTTGGTTCAAGGTAGGGAATATTTGGTCTAGGTGGGTTCCATCTTCCCTTAAGCACTTCATTTACCTTCTCTTGACCTTTTGAGTCATCAAGCTCTTTCTGAGGGGTTAGAGAGACATACTATCACTCCTTCTTGTTCATTTCAATCATTTTTCTCCTTTCTAAGCATTCCACACCTTCAATCTCTTTTCTTTTATTGATTCCCTTTATTTCTTCTAAATTGTTCAATCTTTTTGACTCTTTTACATTTCTTTTCTTTCTTTTTCATTGCCTTTCCTTTTCTTCCTTTTTGTACCTTTATTTCACTTTGTTGCATTCCTTGTCTCTCCCCTAAACTTAAGATTTTGACTTGTGCTTAAGGAAAGATAGGGTGCCAAGAGAGGATCAGAACGGGTAAAGGCTTGTATCATGGTTTTTGAAAGAAAATGGTCTAAGGCTCAAAAGGGTTGACTAGGGAAATTGTCATTGGTAGGCTATGGAAATGTTCAAGTCATTATTCGTAACAAGGAGAGCGTATTATCACATCTCAAGTCAAACTACACTTAGGATTTTTCCTAGACAAACATTCAAGGCAAGTTCTAGACTAATGGCACGAGACTTGGACTTGCAATTCAAATTTTCACCACTCAAACTATGGGATTGTTAAGAAACTAGAGTCGGGGGCCCAAAACGACCTTAGCTATGATTTGAGCAACACAATGGTCCTGAAAAACCACGTGATGATTATCGGTAAACACAAGAATCTCAAGATCACAACTTTCACCATCCTAAACACAACGATTTGTTTTTTCCCATAGGATCAAAGGCAAATGTGTTAGGCCCAAGTGAAGCTTTGCTTGAGGTACCTTTACTCACTAGCTATTATTTACAAAAATCAAAAGAAAAACAGACTCAAACCCTTAAGAAGGTTGTCACACCATCCATCCTCGGGAAGAGCCACCCGGTTCACACAAATTCCACCTTTGGAAAGAATGTGGCATTAAGAAAACCGAAGGCTTATTGCACGCAAAGAATTCAAAACAAGAAGATACGAAAATAAAATAAGAAGCTATAAAAAGGACAAATGCGAAAAGTAAAATGCATAAAGTAGAATGAATATATACAAGAGGGGATTTAATCGAATATACATTAGGGGGAATGAATATATACATTAGAAAGTAACTTTATATACAGACCAAAAGTGCAAAAATATGAAAAGTACTAGAATAGTAAAGTTATGTACATACCAAAATAAAAAAGAAAGCATAATAAAAACGAAATAGTATCAAATATGTACATTCATCCAAATCCAAAATAGGGCTACCCCTCAAATGAGAGCTAGCATTGTCCTCAATTCTAACTAACAAAATAAGCTCAAAATAAAGGAGAAAGAGTCAAGAGAAACTCCCTATAGGCTCTCCGTCTGCATAGGATCCTGAGTATAGGTCCTGGGGTATGCGGACTGCGTGGGAACCTGTGACTGGTCCTCAGAACTCTGTGTCTCCATCGGGACTTGGATCTCCTCTGTAACCTTGGCTTGTACTGGCAGTTGTGGCTGACTCGAGGTGCCTTCCTGCGGGTCCGCCAACTCTATCACAATGCCCTCAGTACGGGAAAACACTCTCTTCCTCTTTGCTGGCCTCTTTATCTCCGGCTCTAGCTCAGACTGGGCAGCAGGGTCATGCAGCAGCAAGTCCAATGGCAAGTGATCCTCCTTCAGCTTATCTACCTCCTTCCTTAGCTTCTTCACTGACTCCTTGGAGTCACGAGTTTTCCTCAGCTTCTTCGTCTCCCTGGCAAGAACTTTCAGTGACTGTCCATGAGTGCCAACAACATCTAGAATCAACTTTTGGTTATCAAGGATTTTCTTCTGGTTGGCCAGAAGTTCCTTGAGAGTATCGTCAACGGACTGTGAGACCTGTGGCGGAGAAGGTGCAGCTTGAGCTGCCACTGAGGTAGAGAGGACAGATAGCTTGGCAGTAGCTGCTTTCATCCAGTTGTTGATACTGGATAGGGACTGGTTCAGTCTGTGGGCAGTCAGAGGGTATGCCCATGATGAAGGAATGCCTGGGGCTGCTGAAGTGGAAGGGCCTGGAGCAATGTCTGGGGTGGCTAACTCGGGCTGAGTAGATGCCACTACCACCACTAACTCTTCAGACTGGCTAGTGGAAGCAATGGATTTTCCTTTGAAGTTCTTGCTCTTTGGATTATCATTACTCTGTAGACTATACCAGGAGAAGGGAGCTTTGGGATTCACC
The DNA here is from genome assembly GCA_005239495.1 of Nicotiana undulata. Taxonomy (NCBI): domain Eukaryota; kingdom Viridiplantae; phylum Streptophyta; class Magnoliopsida; order Solanales; family Solanaceae; genus Nicotiana; species Nicotiana undulata. Next base: position 60,351 of record ML267468.1, read on the forward strand.
TTCACATCAAACCTCCTCTTTTCTACTTTTTGATCTTCAAAGTACATGATCAAGAAATTAGGGAAGGGATAGGCTATATCACCTTCATTCACCACCCGGTTGATAACCCTTGACATCATATTCCCGACATTGATCGGGATCCCTGCCATGATTGAGGCTATCAACACAGCACGCCTGAGAGAAAGAGAATTTTCGTGAAATGTGGGGTCTAGCCTGCTACACACGAACGTCTCCCAACCTTTGGCTTCTAAGTTTAACGTTCTCCTCAGAATCACCTTCCCTGCTTGCAACCAGTATGGGGTTTCACCTGGGATTGGCAAGTTTTCCGCTAGCCATGGACGAGCCTTATCCCCCGCGTTCAATTTCTCCAAGTACTCCGTCTCATCCTCATCATCGAACTCTAGGTAGTTGTTTATTGCATCCCCATCAAAAGGCACAGTCAGATTTTGTACCTTAGTCGCCTTGAAGTCCATTTTAAGATACGTCAACTTAGTGTAGAACTCCTTGACTAGGTGCTCATTTGCCTCCCCTAACCGACAAGTGAAAAAGTCCCAGCCTTTTCTCTCCCTGAACTGTCTTCGCACATTGGGGTTGTCCGACAAAAGGTCCCTTGTGATGAATTTGCGCTCCGGTATCAATTTCCTTTCCGACCACCATTCCCGAAATTTATGAAAGGCCGGTTCACTCACAAACCGATCTTGTCATGCTTCAGGGTTTCTTGTTCTTTCAACTCCCCCTACTTGGGGTTCACCCCCTCTTTGGGGTTCATCCCCTGCTTCTTCTTCTTCTTCAGAGTGCTCACCCGATAGTGAAGCTGTGGGTGAGGTGGAGTATTCATGATCACTCCCTCTAGTTGAGCCCTTAGACGACTCAGGGTGTGCTGATTCTTGGGCAGGAGGGGAGTCAGAAGGTTCATTTGTCAATTTGAACCTCTTCGGGAAGTCTGGGACAAACTCTGGTACCGACTCTGACTCAGATCCCTCCCCGGAGGGTGCATACTCACTTCCCGATTAGGAAGCAGCTCTATCCATGGCCCAAATTATTTTTCTAGTTGCTTTTATTGCTTGCCGGACTTGGGGGGTTAGTTTGATCATTCACTTGCCTCTCCCCCGAGAGGATTCACCCTTTCCACTTGGTTTACGGCCACTACCTCTTGATTGGACCATAATCTGCAAGTTCAATTCATTTAAAGATTGTTAGTATCCAAGCAGTGTATTTTTCATGAAGAAAAGAAAGAAAAAGTAGCAGAACATTGGATTTGAGTTGCAGAAGTGGAAGATTGCGGACCGCACAAAAAGGACCGCGGTCCGCGTTGAGGTGGGGTTCAGACTACCCACCTCTCTGAATATGGTCACCGCGGACCACATAAAAACAATCGCAGTTCGCACTTAGGCACCGCGGACCGCAACAAAAGAACCTGGTCCGCGTTGAAGTGGGGTTCAGACTACCCACTTCTCTGAAGATGAGCACTGCGGACCGCATAAAAACAATGGCGGTCCGCACTAAGGCACCACGGACCACACAAAAAAGCACCGCGGTCCGCGGTCCTCAACTGGGACTTGTGATATTAAAGCACCGCGTTTCGCATAAAAGCATCGCGGACCGCACTAATTCCCAACCTAGGGTTTCAATTTTTAACTTAATTCAAGTTCAAATGCACATGTTGTTGATGCCCTAGGTGTTCAATCAGTGTAATTAACTACAATGGGTCTAAATTAAGCATTATGAACAAACTCTACACATTATTAATGGATTAAAGAAGAAAAGGGGAAAAAGAAGAAGAAAATCTACTAAGTACACAAGAAAATAATAAAATTAAGAAGTTATGAAGTCAAAATTAAACTTACTAGATGTGGGATGAAGATGAGATGAATGAGATGAATCACTTGAAATTAGCAAGGGGATGCACAGTGAAAGTTTTTACTGTAGAGATGGTAATGAGCGAAAAGTGTAAAATGAGGCCCTATTTATAGATTTTTGGCCTAGGACCCACACTACTTACCCCACCGCGGACCGCATAAAATGACTGCGGTCCTTAATCTTTCTGGACATCTGGGCAATTGGCCACTGCGGTCTGCACAAAATGAACCGCGGCCGCAGTGGTCCATCGTGGACCGCGCAAAATGGTAGTGTGGCCGCGGTGGCAACTTCAGAGAGCAATTTTCTGGTAAGGTAGCTCCGCGGACCGCACAAAATTGACCGCGGTTTGCATTGCAAACTTCAGAGAGCTGTTATTTTCAACTTAACCTTGTGCCTTGCATCAAAATAATCCTACAACATACCACAACCAGTTAGTCCAAAAATAAGTCCTATACTACCAAGAAAATCAAGGAAAAACAAAAATAAAGACACATGGGTTGCCTCCCAAGAAGTGCCTGATTTAACGTCGCGGAACAACTCATGTTACCATGTTCAATTGAGCTTCATCAAAGCCACCACATGGCTATCTTCAAATTTTCCAAGGTAATGCTTGCACCGGTGCCCATTCACTCGAAAAATCTCCCCATTTTTGTTCTTGAGAACGAGAGCACCAAAGGGTGTAACCAATACAACTTCAAACGGGCCACTCCACTTTGACTTGAGTTTGCCCGGAAAGAGATGGAGTCTAGAATTGAAAAGGAGCACCAAGTCTCCCACCTTGAATTCCTGTTCCTTGGCATACTTGTCATGGAGGTACTTCATTTTGTCTTTGTACAAGGAGGAGCTAGTGTATGCATGAAATCTGAACTCATCTAGCTCATTTAAGTGATCAACTCTGAGATTAGCAGTTGTGTCCCAATCCAAATTCAACTTCTTCAAAGCCCAAAGTGCCTTGTGCTCCAACTCCACCGGAAGATGACAAGCCTTTCCATACACCAAGTGGTAAGGTGACATACCGATTGGGGTCTTGAAAGCGGTCCGGTAGGCCCAAAGAGCTACGCAGGTACTACGAGCCCTCTGTCCCACGCATCTAACCAGCTCGCGTGGTTCACCGGTTCTCATTTGTTGAAGCGGAGCATAGTGCGCTTTAGGCGCTGAGCGAGAAAGGTCTCTTCTTTCCTTTCAATTTATTCACTGATCTGAAACTTAGCACTAGTTTTCTTATTGATTCCCGGGGCGGTGGCATTCTTGAATAAAGTCTATCCGAACTGAATTAGCACTTCTCAGATCAGGCTAGGCCTCTCCAGCTGAGCTGGGCGCCGGGGACCTAGATGCGTTAGCGATTGGCACATAGGGGAATGGTTGCCCGGGTTTTTCGGCCTGGTATCCTGCACCTCGCGTTCATGATATCTACATTCAACTGTGCCCCGGAGACACGGTCAAAGCACGCCCGTCCAGTGTGCTTCTTTCACGACATGCTATAGTCCTGGGTGTCTTCCAGTGGTCTTCTAGCCTTAGAAGAAGTCGTGTTTCCATTTTATTTATTATTCCTGATCCGGAAGTAACCTTTTCCTTTCCTTGGGCAGTACCTCCCAACAAGATTGATCCGTTTGGATCTTGGTCCATGATGGCCTTTTTATTGATTTTGATGATTGGATATCTCTATGAATGGAAAAGGGGTGCTTCGGATCGAGAGTAACCACTAGTGAGAGGGAAAAAATTGGGGGGAAGGACAAAGGAAAGAGCGATGCCTACATTAAATCAATTGATTCATCATGGTAGAGAAGAAAAACGGCGCACGGACCGTACTCGAGCTTTGGATCAATGTCCCCAGAAGCAAGGAGTATGCCTGCGTGTTTCAACGAGAACACTGAAAAAACCTAATTCAGCTCCACATAAGATATCCAAAGTACGGTTGAGCAATCGACATGATATATTTGCTCATATTCCAGGCGAAGGTCATAATTTTCAGGAACATTCTATGGTCTTAATAAGAGGAGGTAGAGTGAAAGATTCGCCAGGTGTGAAATTCCATTGTATTCGAGGAGTCAAGGATTTGCTGGGAATTCCGGATCGAAGAAGAGGCAGATCAAAATATGGTGCGGAAAAACCCAAATCGATATGAATGGAAGATGCCTCTGGAACTCGTTTTNTGGATCGAAGAAGAGGCATATCAAAATATGGTGCGGAAAAACCCAAATCGATATGAATGGAAGATGCCTCTAGAACTCATTTTTCTCGGTAAGGATAGGTACGAAGTCACTCGACTGAAAGGAGAGGAAACAACTACAACGTTACACCCAAAAACTATACGGAGCCCTTCAGAGAGATCATCTGAAGGGTTACTTCACCTTTGGTGATCACACACCGACCCGGGAAATCACTAGCTATAATCGATGGAATTTTGATTGAAATTATTTGTAAAAAAAGCCGCCTGAAGCCCCACCCACCTTTTCTATATAGCCGCATAACCATAACAAGTTTTCTCTAATGCCATACCAAACCAAGACCTTTCTTACAAGGAAAGAAAGAACCCGCGGCTCCCCTTTTTGAATACCCCCCTCAAGCTTCCGAGACCAATCAGTCCGGTTAGCATTCACAAATTTGGCCAATATATTCTTGATTTATTCATTGGACACTTCCACTTGGCCACTTGCTTGAGGATGATACGAAGTAGACACTTTATGATTGACCCCATACTTCGATAGCAAAGAATCAAAGGCCCTATTGCAAAAGTGAGACCCCCCGTCACTGATGATGGCACGGGGTGTCCCAAATCTTGTGAAAATATACTTCTTCAGAAAACCAACCATACTCCGGGCCTCATTATTGGGCAAAGACACGGCCTCAACCCATTTTGAAACGTAGTCCACCGCCACGAGTATGTAGGTGTTTCCACAAGAGCTCACAAATGGCCCCAAAAAGTCAATACCCCACACATAAAAAATATCCACCTCTAGGATTGTAGTGAGAGGCATCTCATCTCTCTTGGATATGCCACCCATTCATTAGCATTCATCACATCGCTTGACCAAGTCACTAGCATCCTTGTACAATGTAGGCCAAAAGAAACCACAACTTAGCAATTTTGAAGCGGTCCTTGCCCCTCCATGATGACCACCATAAGGTGAGGAGTGGCAAGACTCAAGAATCGATCCTTGTTCCTCTTCGGGCACACATCGCCGGATGACCCCTTCAGTGCAAATCTTGAATAAGTATGGTTCATCCCAATAGAAATCCATGCTATCCCTCCTAAGTTTCTTCCTTTGGTTGGAAGAGAGCTCAAAAGGAATAACACTAGTAACAAGATAGTTGGCAATGTCTGCAAACCATGGCATTTATTGCATTGACACAGAAAGAAGTTGTTCATCGGGGAAACTATCATCAATTTTAATCCCATCACAAGGTCGACCTTGTTTCTCCAATTGGGAAAGATGGTCGGCCACTTTGTTTTCACTTCCCTTTATATCAATTATCTCCAAGTCGAACTCTTGAAGTAACAACACCCACCGCATGAGTCTCGCTTTGGAGTCCTTTTTGGTCATGAGATACCAGAGTGCCGCATGGTCGGTGTGAATTATGACCTCGGCACCCATAAGATAAGGATGAAATTTCTCCATCACAAAGACTATTGCTAATAACTCCTTCTCGGTGACAGTGTAGTTCATTTGGGCCGAGTTCATTGTTTTGCTAGCATAATAGATGGGGTGAAAGATTTTGTTCACCCTTTAGCCCAAAACTACCCCCACAGCCACATCACTAGAGTCATACATTAGCTCAAAAGGAGATCTCCAATTGGGTACGGTGATAATTGGCGTGGAAGTGAGCTTTTGCTTCAATAGCGCAAATGCCTTCATACAATTGTCATCAAAGTTGAACTTGGCATCTTTCTCTAGCAATTTGCAAAGAGTATTGACCACCTTTGAGAAGTCCTTAATGAAACCCCGGTAGAACCCGGCGTGCCCAAGAAAGCTCCAGACTCCCTTTACCGAAGTTGGAGGTGGCAATTTAGAAATCACTTCAATCTTCGCCTTGTCTACTTTAATTCCATTTCTCGAGATTTTGTGTCCCAACACTATCCCTTCTTCCACCATAAAATGGCATTTTCCCCAGTTTAGAACTAGGTTGGTCTCTTCACAACGAGCGAGAATTTTGTCAAGATTGCTCAAACATTCATCAAAGGAGTCCCCAACTATGCTGAAATCATCCATAAATACCTCGAGGAAGTATTCAACCATATCAGTAAATATTGCCATCATGAACCGCTGAAATGTGGCGGGTGCATTGCAAAGTCCAAAAGGCATCCTGGAGAAGGAAAATGTACCATACGGACACGTGAAGTTAGTCTTTTCTTGGTCCTCCTAGGCAATCAAGATTTGGTTATAGCCTGAATACCCATCCAAGAAGAAATAGAAAGCCCTACCTGCAAGCCTGTCAAGCATTTGATCCAAGAAAGGCATGGGAAAATGATCCTTGCGAGTCACTTTGTTTAACTTGCGGTAATCCATGCATACCCGCCAACCTATGACCTTTCTTGTTGGAATAAGTTCATTTTTGTCATTTTGGACCCCTGTCATGCCACCCTTTTTTGGAACACACTGGACCAGAGAAGTCCAAGCACTATCCGAGATTGGGTAGACAACCCCTGCATCAAGCCACTTGATTATTTCCTTCTTCACCACTTCTTGCATTGCTTCATTGAGCTTCCGTTGGTGTTCTATGTAAGGCTTTGCTCCATCCTCAAGAATGATTTTGTGCATGCAAAATGCGGGGCTTATTCCCCAAATGTCAGCAAGTGTCCATCCTATGGCCTTCTTCGTCCTCTTTAGCACTTTTAGTGGAGTCTACCTGCAATTGGGTTAGGCAAGATTCAAGTATAACAGGTAAAGTACGAGAGGGACCAAGATATTCATACCTGAGATGTGGTGGAAGTGGCTTCAACTCCAATGTAGGTGGCTCTTCAATTGAAGTCTTTAGGGGACCATAGGAATAAGAACCCATGCCTTATAAGGCATTGGTCCTCTCAATTAAGACAACCACCAAAATGCTTACAAACATTTGAAGGGCTTCGTGGATACCTGCTGGGGTAGTAAGCAAACGAACGTGTCAGAAGATGCCTTGAGAATGCAGTTATTCCCCTTCTCTCTTCGAGGGAAGGCTATTGATTGGCTCGAGCGGCTTCCCAACCACTCCAATCCACATGGGATGAGCTCGCAGACTACTATAACGTAGCAAGATGAGGGTCGGAGCAGATTTTACCCGAAGAATCGGGATCGATTCCACGGAGAGTTATGAATATTGGAATTGAGTTTCTAGGTAATCTAGTAGTGTTTCCTGCTCTTAATTACACTTTTCATACTTTTTGATTTGACAATTATACTATGGTTTATACCAATGGTAATTTTCTAATTAACTAACTAATGTCTTTTTAGTTGTTTACTTAATGGATAAAAGGCACTAGGGTTATGACTTTCACCTAGGCGAATATTTAACGGATTCCAATATCTAAGGCAGAGATGTTAGCAAAGGGAACATGACATAGCCAAGCAAGGAATTAGACACTCTATACCTCTCGGTAGTTCGAGTGGCTTTGCCCTAATTGCCTCTCTCGAGGCCAATTGGGTGTCAAGATTATGTAAGCAATATTGGCTCAAGTAGGGTTTTACTATCTCTAGGTTTAACCAGTTAATTGGGACTATCAATCTCTTGATTTCGTCCCAATTCCTTGTTGGGCTGATTTTGTAGACTCAAGTTCTCTTTCTCAAGAAGAACCCAAGTCAAATGAACATTAATTAGTGTTTGCAACCACTAATTTTAACATGGAAACCGCAAATCAGCCCAAATACCAAACACCCATAAACATCTAAGCCTTAATTTAAAGGACCTATTAAACACCCACACTAGGGTTGAGCCACAACCCTAGCTAATGGGTTTAGCTACTCATAATAACTGAAGAAATCAGAGAAATAGATGAAGCAAAACCCATATAATTGAATTATAAACTAAAATTGAAAGATTCAATGTTGAAACCATTCTAAAATTACTGAAAAAGCTGAAGAAAAACCGTTCACGAGCTCCTGATAATATCAACGTACAAAAGCTTACCTAAAAATAAGAAAAGAAACTATTTATACTAGGCTGAATTTTTTGGACAAAAATACCCGTGCGGGGTCACCGCGGACCGCACAAAATGGATTGCGATCGTGGTGAGGCTCTTAGCTTGAAAAACTGGGCCTCTAAACTTGGCCACCGCGGTTCGCATAAAATGCACCTCGGCCGTGGTGGCTTCAACGCGGACCCCGCAAAATGGACTGCGGTCCACGTTGGTCTCTCGGTATTCAAGGTAAAAGGTCTCTGAATCTCCTTAGTGCGGACCACGTAAAATGGACCGCGGTCCGCGTTGGATTTGGCCTTCAAAAACACTCTCTGAATCTCTTCACCGCGGACCACATAAACTGGACCGCCGTCCGCGTTGATTTTGCCTTCAAAACTGATTCTCTGAATCTCTTCCGTGCGGACCGCATAAAGTGGAACGCGGTCCGGACTGATCAGTTGAACCCTGCTTGTGCTTGTTCTTGGTACTTGTGCATGTTTCACTCCTTTTTGAGCAGGTTTTTGACTATTTGTCACCCTTTTAGATCAAACCCTGCAATCAAGGACATCAAGCAATCCTTTGGGACTATTTTGCATACACTTTTATCCAAAACTTAAGCAAGAAAGAGTGTAAAATAAGGTAAAATCCCTAGTTATCATGCACCTTCACAGACTTCTCAGTCACCACGTGCTCCTCCGGGTCCTCCTGCCTTGCTTCCAGCCCCAGCTGCCGCCCCACTTACTCAAGTAGCTTGAGGCGGAGTTCGGGGATGTCGAGGTCTCCCTAGAGGGGGAGGCCATGCTAGGTATTATGCCCTTCGAACCCGTTCAGAGGCAGTTGCTTCAAATTCTATCATCACAGGTATTGTCCCCATCTGCCATTGAGATGCATCGGTATTATTTGAACCAAGCTCTGCGTATTCATATGCGTCATCTACTTTTTATCCACATTTGGGGTTACCTCGGGATTCTTTGAGTTCCCTTGTTTATGTATCCACTCACGTGGGAGATTTTCTTGTTGTGGACTTCGTATATCGATCGTGTTTAATTGATCTTAGTGGTTTTGAGACCAGAGCTGATTTATTATTGCTCACTATGGTAGACTTTGATGTTATCTTGGGCATGGACTGGTTGTCACCCCATTATGCTATTCTTGATTGTCACGCTAAGACCGTGACACTAGCTATGCCAGGCTTACCGCGATTAGAGTGGAGAAGTACCTTAGAGTATACTCCCCACAGAGGTATCTCATTTCTTAAGGCTCAGTGAATGGTTAAGAAGGGGTGTGATGCGTATTTGGCCTATGTGAGAGATGTCAGTATTGATACCCCTACAATTGAGTCAGTTCCGGTAGTGAGGGACTTCCCTGATGTGTTTCCAACTGATCTTCCGGGCATGCCGCCCGACAGAGATATTGGTTTTAGCATTGAATTGTTGTCGGGCACTCAACCCATATATATTCCTCCTTACCGTATGGCTCCTCCTGAGTTGAAGGAGTTGAAGGAGCAGTTGCAGGAGTTGCTTTACAAGGGTTTAGTTAGGCCCAGTGTATCACCTTGGGGTGATCCGGTCTTGTTTGTGAAGAAAAATGATGGTTCTATGCGTATGTGTATTGATTATCGTTAGTTGAACAAGGTTACAATGAAGAACATGTATCCATTGCCTCGAATTAATGATTTGTTGGATCAGTTACAGAGTGCTAGGGTGTTTTCCAAGATTGACTTGCGTTCTGGCTATCATCAGTTGAAGATTCGGGAGCCAAATATCCCGAAGACTGCTTTCAGGACCCGATATGGTCATTATGAGTTTCTTGTCATGTCATTTGGCCTGACCAATACCCCAACAACCGTTATGCATTTGATGCACAGTGTGTTCTGGCCTTATCTTGATTCTTTCATCATTGTGTTTATTGACGACATTTTGGTATATTCCCGATCTCTGGACGATCATGAGAAGCACCTGAGGACCGTGCTTCAAACTTCGAGAGAGAAGAGATTGTATGCAAAATTTTCTAAGTGTGAATTCTGGCTTGATTCAGTGGCATTCTTGGGTCATTTAGTGTCTTGTGATGGGATCAAGATAGATCCGAAGAAGGTGGAGGCAGTGCAGAATTGGCCTAGACCATCCTCAGCTACGGAGATCCGCAGTTTCCATGGTTCGGCGGGATATTACCGTCGCTTTGTAGAGGGGTTTTCATCTATTGCAGCTCCTATGACCAGGCTGACCCAGAAGGGTGCTCCGTTCAGGTGGGCCGAGGAGTGTGAAGAGAGCTTTCAGAAGCTCAAGACAGCTTTAACTACAACCCTAGTATTGGTATTGCCTATAGGTTCGGGGTCTTACACTATCTATTGTGATGCCTCAGGGATTGGCCTTGGAGCGGTTTTGATGCAGGACGGTAGGGTGAGTGCCTACGCGTCCAGACAGTTGAAGGTGCATGAGAAGAATTATCCTGTCCATGATATTGAGTTAGCATCCATTGTTCACGCCTTGAAGATCTGGCGTCATTATCTGTACGATATTCCTTGTGAGATCTAAACGGATCACTGGAGTTTACAACACATGTTCAAGAAAAATGACCTTAATTTGTGTCAGCGGAGATGGTTGAAGTTACTTAAAGACTATGATATCACTATATTGTACCACCCGGGGAAGGCCAATGTAGTGGTTGACGCCCTGAGTCGCCGGGCGGAGAGTTTGGGGAGTTTGGCATATCTTTTGGCAGCAGGGAGGCCCTTAGCATTGAATGTTCAGTCCTTAGCCATTCATTTCATGAGATTGGATATTTCGGAGCCAAGCCGAGTATTGGCTTGTGTGGTCGCTCGGTCTTCTCTTTATGACCGTACCAGGGAGTGCCAATATGATGATCCCCATCTTCTAGTCCTTCAGGACAGGGTTCGGCAAGGTGATGTTAGAGATGTGACTATTGGTGATGATGGCGTTATAAGGATGCATGGTTGGATATGTGTGCCCAATGTGGATGGGCTTCGGGAGTTTATTCTTGAGGAGGCCCACAGCTCGCGGTATTCCATCTATCCGGGTGCCGCGAAGATGTACCAGGATTTGAGATAACACTATTTGGGTTTATAAGCCAAGTGTCTCAACTATCAACAGGTTAAATATGAGCATCTGAGACCGGGTGGCTTGCTTCATAAGTTAGAGATCCCATAGTGGAAGTGGGAGCTGATCACCATGGACTTTGTATTAGGACTTCCACGGACTTTGAGGAAGTTCGAAGTCATTTGGGTGATAGAGAATCAGGTGACCAAGTCAGCTCATTTCATCCCAGTGGTGACTACTTACTCTTCAGAGAGATTGGCTGAGATTTATATCAGAGAGATTGTCCGCCTTCATGGTGTCCTACTATCCATAATTTCAGACATAGGTACACATTTCACATCACAGTTCTAGAGAGCCGTACAACAGAAGTTGGGTACTAGGGTGGAGCTGAGCACAACATTTAACCCTCAGATGGACGGGAAATCCGAGCGCACAATTCAGATTCTTGAGGATATGCTCCGTGCTTGTGTGATAGAGTTTGGAGGGTCATGGGATCAATTCTTGCCACTTGTGGAGTTTACCTACAATAACTGTTATCAGTCCAGCATTCAGATGGCACTGTATAAGGCTCTATATGATAGGCGGTGCTGCTCCTCAGTGGGTTGGTTTGAGCGGGGCGAGGCCCGATTGTTGGGTACAGACCTTGTCCAGCATGACCTAGATAAGGTAAAGGTGATTTAGGATAGACTTCGCACAACCCAGTCCAGATAGAAGAGTTATGCGGACCGGAAGGTTCACGATTTAGCACTCATGGTTGGAGAGTGGGTCTTGCTTCGGGTATCGCCTATTAAGGGCGTCATGAGGTTCGATAAGAAAGGCAAGCTGAGCCCGAGGTACATTGGTCCTTTTGAGATATTGCGGCGTGTTGGGGAGGTTGATTATGAGCTTGTTTTACCTCCCAACCTAGCAGGAGTTTATCCGGTATTCCATGTTTCTATGCTCCGAAAGTATCATGGTGATCCGACTCATGTATTGGATTTCAGCTCAGTTCAGTTGGACAATGATCTATCTTATGTTGAGGAGCCAGTGGCTATTTTGGACAAGCAGACCAGATAGCTAAGGTCAAAGAACATTGCTTCAGTAAAAGTCTAGTGGATGTGTTAGCCGGTCGAGGAGGCGACTTGGGAGACCGAGCGAGATATGCGCATCCATTACCCTCATCTTTTTACAGCTTTAGGTATGTCTTTATACTCGTTAGAGGATGCACGATTGTTTTAAGAGGGGGAGGATGTAACGACCCGGCCAGTCGTTTTGAGGGTTATAGCCCCGAACCCCTATTAACTATTTTCTCCATATATATTTCTGTTATTGTGACTTTCCGGGATGATTGATTTTGAGTTTAGGAGTGTTTTGAGACACTTAGTCCCTAAATTAGAGCTTAAGTCTTAGAATTTGGACCGTAGTTGGAACTGTGTGAAGACAGTTCCAGAGTGGAATTATGGAAATTTTGTTAGCTCTGTTGGGTGATTTTAATCTTAGGGGAATGTCCGGAATGTGTTTTGGGGGTGCGTAGCTCATTTAGGCTTGAAATGGCGAAAGTCAAAATTTTAGAGTTTTGGACCGGTAGTGGAATTTTTGATATCGGGGTCGGAATATGATTCCGGAAGTGGGAGTAGGTCCGTAGGGTGGAATATGACTTGTGTGTAAAATTTGGGGGTCAATCGGACGTGGTTTGGTCGGTTTCGGCATCGGTTGTAGAATTTTAAAATTTCAAGTTCTTAAGGTTTGGATTGAAGGGTGATTCGAGATTTTAGCGTTGTTTGAGGTGATTTGAGGGCTCGACTAAGTTCGTACGATGTTTTAGGATTGGTCGGTATGTTTAGTTGGGGTCTTGGGGGCCTCAGGCATTTTTCGGATGTTCAACGGGTCATTTTTGGACTTAGGGACTTTCCTTCATCTCGCGATCGCGTAGAGCATCTCGGAAAAGCAGCTGATTTGGTATTCTTGTTCGCGAAGATATGGGACCATAAGACTACGAGTTAGCGATATGGTCTTCGCGTTCGCGTAGAGGAACAGACGGGTGGAACTTCAGGCAATAAGCCTACGCATTCGCGAAGAGGCTCCCGTGTTCGCGTAGGGTCAGTCCGTGAAAGGTACACGTTTGCGAGAGGTTACTCGCGTTCGCGAAGGAGAAGTTTTGGGTCAGTAAAAGATTGTGCATCGCGTTCGCGATGGTGATGCCGCGTTCGCGAAGAAGAACGCACCTGGGTATATTTAAAGTTCAAAATCGAGGGTTTTTGGTTCATAACTCAAAATGTGATTGACACGAAATTTGGAGAGATTTTTGGAGGATGTTTTTGGGTAATTATTCCTAACTCCTTTATGACTAATTCCCGCTAATCTATGCTTAATTTTATCATTTAATTTCGGATTTGGGGTGAAAATTGGGGAAAATTTGAGAAACGTATTGAGATTTTGATCGAGCTTTTGGTATTGGATTTGAGTAAATTTGGTATGGTTAGACTCGTGAGTGGATGGGTGTTCGGAATTTTTGACTTTTATCCGATTCCGAGACGTGGGCTCGGGGAGGCTTTTTGGGCGTTTTTCCTATTTCTCTCCTTAGCTTCGAATTTATTAGCTAAAGTAGTTACTTCTAGTTATATTTACATAATGTAATTGATTTGATTAGATTTGGGCCATTAGGAATTGGATACTCGTGGCAAAGGCGTGGTTTCAGATTGATTTGAGCTTGGCTCGAGGTAAGTGGCTTGCCTAACCTTGTGTGGGGGAACTTCCCTTAGGATTTTGGTACTGTTTGATATATGAGCGTTGTGTACGTGAGGTGACGAGTACGTACACGGTCTATTGTTGTAAAACTCCATTTTCCACTAAATCCTAACCTGTTTTTGTCTTATTTAAACTACACTAGTATATATAATTACCTTGTTTAGATTAGGGAAGCATGTCTACGTGTTTTTACTGCCTATTTGAACTCTGTGCAACATGTTTAGTGAAACTCTTGTTTTCCCTTGAATTGGACATAGCCTACCTAAACTGTAGATTTCATTGTTGTAACTGTTTTATTTATTAGTTGAGCTGCATATTTACTTTGGGACGACGGAAGGCATTCCGGGAGATCCCCCGACACTGCATATTTACTTTGGGACTACAGATGTATTCCGGTAGATCCCTGTGTACTGCATATTTATTTTGGAACTACGGATGTATTCCGGGAGATCCCCTTGTACTGTATATATATTTTGGGACTACAGACGTATTCCGGGAGATCTCCCTGTTGTTATTCCTTGTTCTAAGCTGAGGGCTTTCTTGACTTCTATGTACGATAGATTTCCGTAATTAATTTACTGTAATAAACATCTCTTACTACTTAAATTCATTTTATTTACACCAGTAGGGCCCTGACCTGACCTCGTCACTACTCGACCGAGGTTAGTCTTGGAACTTACTAGGTACCATTGGGGTGTACTCACGCCCTTCCTGCACATGTTTTTCATGTGCAGATCTAAGTACTTCTCGTCCACCTCAGTATTAGTCAGTAGCTGCAGCCACCGGAGACTTCAAGGTATATCTGCACGCGTCCGCAGATCCTCAGAGTCCCCCAGTCTCTTTATTTGTTTCCTTCTGTACTTCTTATACTCTTGTATAGCACACTGCAGATAGATTTCGTAGAGCTTGTGACTCATGGTTCCGGGTTTTGGGAGGTGATGTGCATAATTGGTAATTGGATTTACTCCTATATGCCGAGTGGCGTTTTTGCCTTTGTATAGTAATTGTGAAGCTTAGTTGGGTTTTATTATTCTTTACTTTTGGTTATTTCAATGTTAATCGGCTTACCTAGTCGCAACGATTAGGTGTCGTCACGATGCCTTTCGGAGGGGTAAAAATGGGTCGTGACAAATCGATCATCTCATGTTCTTCGGGATCAAAGTCAGAATCTGACTCATCGCCAATGGGCTCAGCCTGCTCATCACACTATTCGGCCAACAATTTGCCATTACCCTTGTCGGCCGGGGAAACTGCTTGTGCTAGTTCGGCGAGTAGAGACTCTTCGCGCCCAGGAAGCGCAGGATCTTCGTTAGAGTCATTCGTGGCGGCCTCATTCCTTTCAGACTTCAAAGAAGACGCAACATCGGCTTCCTCTAAATAAAGCACCTTAGGGGCCGCCTCAACATCTCCCTCAGCCAAGGTTGTCGTATCATCTCTCACCTCGACCTAGGGAGAGACTTTATATAAGTCAACCACCGCTGGTAAATTAGCTCCCCCATATACGTACCTCCTCGTTCAGGGCCTCAAGTCCGTGCCACGTGAGGAAACCTTCTCGTCCTCGACCTGTGAAGGATCCGAGGGGAGAACAAATGTAGTGGTCGAAATGAGGGCAGGACTGTAGGAGGCAACGCCCCTCCTTCTCCTCAAAGAAGGTATCGGTGCCAGGTTTGTCTTGGCAACCTCCTTGGTGGGGCCTAGAAAGAAGCACAAAGATAAACACAATAAGACCAACGAAGCTGAATACCACACCATCTGAAAACAACATACCAATGTTACCTTTCCGGGGGGAGAGTCGTTTTGTACTTTTGCTAGAAGCTAGACCAATCTCGGATTCCTACAATACAAGGGAGGACATGCCTGACCCAATACGCGAGGTGTGTCACCAACTGGAGTTTCCGAGCAGTAGCTGCAAAACGAGAAGAGTTAATACACAAAGTCAAAATGCATGATCATATGAAAGAATGTAGATAAGTAAAAGTACTTATGGGCACGATTCCAAGCCTTTGGGAAGACCGGGATATCGTCCGCAACGGAATCGGTCTTGACAAAAATGAAGTCAAGCCAAAACTGTCGACTACCCTTGTCGTTCGTCTTAACAACCAGGGATTTTCTTCTACGGTAGAGAATGTTCAACATCGTGCCCCGATAAAAACTGGGCATGTATAGATGCACCAGATATCGCAGAGTAATCTCAATGTCAACCAGCTCAGAAAAATTGGACAGTATCTTGATTATTTTGTAAACCAAGGGTGCGAGTTGAGCTATATAGAGTCGATAATGGCGGCAAAATTCCTCCACCAAAGGAGAAAGAGAAAAAGAATAGCCGATGGTGAAAGGGTAGGCATAAAGGGCATAGTACCCTGGACGGTGAGTATACACTTCGTCACCGTCCACGTGTACGAGCTACACTTGGTTGGGAATGAAATATTTGGCCTTTAACTTCACAAACTCTTAGTAGATAAAGAAGATCGGAAAGCTTCCACCACCGCCTCCGACTGTCGTTGCTATTCCGGTTTCACATCAGGACTACGAGGAATTATCTCCTCCATCGAGGGAAGAGACTCTGCTTCAACAGCGGCGGTGGAGTCTCCCCCATGAAATGGGACCGCAATAGCCAATGGGGTGGTCGGAACCTCCTCATTTATACTAGAAACATCTCCACCACAAACATCATAAGGTGATCTAGACAAGCTTGTGAAGTTTATGGAATTTAGGAGGGAAAAAAGTTGAGAAAATGGAAGAAAACTTTAGAGAATGATGGGCAAGGAAAGAAAATTTAGAGAATATGAAGAAAATTCTAGCGGCGAAAGTGAAGAAAGGATTCAGATAACAGTGATCATCCCCCCTTTTAAAGAAGGGACCTTGGTATTGGAAGTGACTTGTCATGATTGTCACCGCAGTCAAAACGGCAGAGCCAATCCATGAGCTACGCGTGTTCTGACGTGACGCATCGGGAACAGACGTAATCATGACACCTGACATCACGTCTCAACCACGTCAGGTTCTCTCCAATGGTCACCGGGGAAAATCAAAACAATACAAATTCAAAATATGCAACTCTCATAACGCCATGTCATCCGCCTGTGAATACGACCACGTCCACCATTATCTACTTATCCAGCCCGTCCCTAAGGATGACCTCGACAAGCGGAGAAACTAACTGTATGGGTAAAAACTTCATTTTATGTGTTTGACGATCAACGGTAATAAAGTCTTTGAAGGCTGTGACGTGTCGATATGACTCCAAAAGGTCTAGGTTAAAGGCGAAAGATAAAGCGGAACCGAGGTTGAACCGGATTGGCGGAAGACGAGGACGAGGACGAGCATCAATTCTCAGCACGAAGTGACGACCAGTTTTAGGATTTAGATTCCCTAGAGAATATTCTCTTCCGTTGTACTATCAAGGGTTTTGTGGCCCATGTGCCCTTATAGATTGGAAAGAGATGTAGATCAGAAAGGGGATTGGACCTTTTATAAAGAATTTCATCAGCATTCTCTGTACAAGATTCTCACTTTATTGAATAGAAACTAAGCTTGACTTTACACTTTCCTTCTTTTATTTTTCTCTTCCGATCCGAGAAGGATTGAAATATACGATCGCTAATCATCCTCTATCATTATCAGAAAACGTACTTGAGTATCTTATCCTTGTCATCTTTGTCTCACTTACTATTTGAAAAGCCATGTATTACTCCCCTTTATAATTCTAGGTATTTATTGCTCCATTATTATCTCAAGTTGTTTTCTTTAGTTCTACACATTAAAGTACTTACCGTAAAATACTGGATCTGTCCTTGAATATTACTATTACCTGTGACTAACCCCAATTTTCTACTAATCTAATTGTATAAAACCAAAATCTATTTTTTGTGTCATATAGAAGTCTACTCAAACTTCATTTATTATTGCTTTCCTTATTTGAATTACTATATAGAAAGTCCTAATATTTAGGACATTAAAATTAAGTAAAATTGACCTTATGTAAATCAAACAATTTATTTATCCAAACATATGAACTAGGAATATGGCAATTCTAAAGTTCCTTTCAGCGGCGTACGCATGATATATTATAAGCGGTGTCTCATTTTTTTACAAGTAAAAATATGATAAACAAATGAATAAATTATACACAATTTAAAATACTACAACTCTCACTAAAGAGTTTTTATTTATAATATTCTCATTAAAAAATAATGCACTAAATATGTCTTATTTTACAATAATTTGATTATATTAATTGTTATTTTGACAGCGAAATGAATTCTTAGAGGTCAATGGTTCAAGTCTCAATAATACGTAATTATTTTTTAATAAATAACTCTCCTTAGTTATTTTTTAATTTAATGAAACTCTCCAAATTAATATAAATGTAAATCTGTCGTGAACCTGATTTGAACTCTTGACCTCTACTTGAAAATTGTAGAGCAAAACCAGCAAATCAATGAGCATTTTTGTTTTAGAGTGGTGTCATATATTTATTTGTACGCATCATAACTTGGTTTTGCTTATACCATATCCATATACTTAGTAAAACTTTCGGATGAAGTGGTATCGCATGACATCGCTTTTTATAAGGTGGATTTTCCCCTGGTTCTATTTAACGGTCACTTTCTGTTAAATTGGATATATAAACTATAGTATATGCGTCAATTTTGATTATTATCTTTTTGAAAAATATACTTCTGCCACTTAAAGTGTAATCCAAGTTTTGAGTTTTTAAAAAATAAATATTTATTCATTGATACGAGGGACACACACAAAGTACGTATCTCAAGATTAATTTATTTAATTATGTAAACACCGCATGTGAGTAAGTTTTACCGTTTGTTTAGGTTTAACTATTAAAGACTAAAGTAGCCATGTTATTTTGGGTAAAACATCTATTGTGCCGCAACTTAAAAACTAAAAATTCGATAATGAGACTAGTCTAATTGTTCTCTCTTTTTTCTCCTTCTCTTCTTTTTTACCGGATAAAATTTGGTGCAAAATAGGCCTTTTTGCAAAATCTATCAAATAAACACAGTTTTAGAACATGATTGATTGGAAATCTGTCACAAAAAAGAGAAAAAAGGTTAGCTTAGAGAGGTAATATAGAATATAGAGTGTGAAATCATAATTTAACCAAAGAAAAAAAAATTCCGTAGAATATTTGAATGGAAGCTTAGAGAATCCAAATGTGAATTTGAGAGACTGTGAAAAACATTCTAACTCCTCTTTAAATGGGAATATATGAAGCAAAAAAAGGGGAATATATGAATTAAATAAAAAAATGTGAAAAACAAGTCTCACTCATAGTATAAATGGAGTAACATTAATTTGCAACGTGTATTAAAGAGCTTTTCCTCAACTAATTGCACACTACTTACATAGGTTTCAAAAAGAGGAAAAACCATAACTAATCATACTTTAGAAACTAATATCAACCGCTAGCCACAAATTGCAATATGCATTTTATAGTCCAAAATCAATTATAACGGCGGACCACTATAATTAACAAACTCAACTGACACGAGAAATAACAGGAGATGAAGGAAGGAGAATTACAAGGTAAACTATTGAGATGACTTTTAATTTCTTCATTGGGAATCATTCATCATTTAATTCTTTTTTGGCTTTTATGTTATTCACATATTGATATTGTATATATATATTTACGAGAGATAAAAAATAAAAATTTTGTCTTAAATGTTCATTTTTGTCCGCTGAAGGAAGGAACATTACACGTGTTTGGATCATTACATTCTTTTTATACACATTGATATAACATTTAAATTCAAAGGTTGAAAAAGATAACGCAAAAAAATTGATTTGTGCCTTTCCTGTAAGAGTCCAACAGGTGTATATGTTGTATGTTTTTTTGTTGAGAAATGAATATTAATAGTAAGTT
Organism: Nicotiana undulata; assembly: GCA_005239495.1. Classification (NCBI taxonomy): domain Eukaryota; kingdom Viridiplantae; phylum Streptophyta; class Magnoliopsida; order Solanales; family Solanaceae; genus Nicotiana; species Nicotiana undulata. The sequence continues at coordinate 79,975 of ML267468.1, forward strand.
AAGATATTACATTGTTAGAGCTAGTAGCACTAATAATACTTAGGTCTCCAAAAATTACTAGTTTGTTACACGTAGAAATAGAAATAAGCCTAGCAGTAGGCGTTCCTTTCTTGTCATCATCGATTGACTTCATTGCTGCAACTGGTGGTGAGGCCAAAATGCATATGCCAGCCAGGTTGAGTTGTTTGGATCCTAACTTGCTCAAAAAGTGGGCCACCTTTTTCCCTTCACGAAAAGTATGTCGGATCATTGGCTTGTCCAGTTTCCTCAATAAGCACCTGCATTCAGAAACAGTTTTAGTATAGGCTGGGAAACTATTGTGTTCCAATAGCTGGATTATATCTGTTGAGTCAGTTTCGATCTCCAAGGGGGTTAGCCTTCTACTGTTTGCAATTTGAAGACCTGCATGAAGTGCGAGTAACTCTGCATGCGTTTACATATATATTTTGATTTCTTTGGTGAAACCTACTATAAAACTTCCTTGCGCGTTCCTTATAATTCCACCAATACTTCCTGTACTATGCCTTCCATAAAAGGAGCCATCAATATTAATTTTGAAATTAGGGGCAGGGGGTGGATGCCATTTTATGTGCGCTAGTGTAATTACCAGTTAAGAATTTAAATTCAGTTGCGCGCATATTGATTAGATCGGTACTAATGGGTTGGAGAGATTGTGAAATTTGTTATTATTCATGTTAAGACAAATATGCCATATTGCAAAAGGGAAGATCTTTTCCCACGTTAGACGACTGTGGGTAATAGGGATTGGGAGGTCCATGATGGCTAGTAGCCAATGCTTATTGCTAGGGAGTGTGGTAGAATCAACTCCCAAGTTGCTCCAGAATGAGTGAGCAATTGAGCAGCAGAGGAATATGTGGGCAATGGTTTCTTCTGCATGATTACACATGGAACAAGTATCATCATTAGAGACACCAATATGGTGTAGGTATGACTTTGTTGGTAGCCTATTTTTATAGCATTGCCAAAGGAAGAATTTTATCTTGTTGAGAGTGTGTAGTTTTCAGATCCAATTTTACTCACCTTGGGGTTGGAAATTATGGTGGAGTAACGTGTGGATAGAGTGAGTGGTGAATGTATCATTTGGATTTGGAGACAAAATGGGGGTATCCATGGATTTCTCATTATTTGATAGGAATATGGAAGATATTTTTTTTTATACAATCAGGGAGTTCAAAGGATAGTTGTGACCAATTCCACTGGCCATTCCGCCAAACTTGAGAGTGTGTTAAGTTGTGATCATTAATGTTAAAAGAGCCATGTATGATATATCTAATATTAGGGGTGTTAGGGATCCAATCGCTTTCATAGAAGTGAATAGATTTTCCGTTGCCTGCATCCCAAGAGATACCTTTTGCAATGGTTTTCCATCCTTTTAGGATGCTTTGCCAGATAAAGGAAGTGTTTTTGACATTTTTTTTCATATTATGCTTTTGGATTAGGGTTTTGGCCCACATTGAAGATGGGTTAGTGAATAGTCTCCATGTTAAGCTTGCAAGGGTAGCTTTGTTTTTATGAGATGCCTTTGGAATTCCTAAGTCCCCTAAGGGTTTGAGGAGGGTAACAACTTCCCAGGATATGTAGTAGATTTTTTTATTTTGCGTTGTTGTGACCCAAATAAAGTCGCGCTGAATCTTGTCAATTTGGTACCGAACCTTTTTTGGGAGGGATGTATATTGCATTGCATGATTCAGAATGGTGTTTAGGGCAGCTTTGGCTAGACCTGTGTGCCCAATTGGTTTTGGAAATTTGTTTTCCATCTTGACAACTTATTGCGCATATTATCAATGACAAATTGATAGTCAGAAGTCTTTGGTTTGTTGTTTAGGATAGGGAATACCAAGTACTTATCAATCTACGTGGTTGGATTAATGTTCAGCAAGTTTGTAGCATAATCCCCAATGGTTCCCTTTAACCCCCTTCATTTTATTAAGAAGATTTATAGTTTCCTGAATGATGATAACATTATCACAGACCCTTCTTCCTTTTAGGAAGCTAGTTTGACAAGGGCTGATAAGATTGTTTAGAAGAGGCTTGATGCGATTCACAATTATTTTGGAGATTATTTTGTAAGTAGTGTTGCACAGGCCTATCGGCCGGAAATTCCTCAGATTGTTAGCATTTTTAAACTTAGGGATGCGGAAAAGTAGTGTGTGGTTCATTGGGTCAGGGATTTGGCCACTTTCAAAGATTTTGTGACATAAGTCTATAATGGAAGGGCTTACTATGTTCCAATTCTTTTGGTAGAAGAAAGGTTGAACGCCATCAGATCCTGAGGCCTTATAAGGTTTAAAGGAGTAGATTGCAGTTATGATTTCCTGGGTGGCTAAGGGCCTGCCTAGTGGGGAGAGGTCATTATTAGTAAAATGGTTTGGGGCCATACTAATTGATTTCCAGTCTGTGTGAGTATTACTGGTTTTGAACATGCTCTGGAAATATTGGTGGGTGTGATTAATGAGTTGTCGTTGATCATTAATCCAATTGCCATTATCATCTTTGAAGAAAGAAATCTTGTTACGTCTACGCCTATTGAGGACAGATATATGAAAGAATTTTGTGTTGGCATCGCCCTCGTTAAGCCATTTGATAGGGGATTGCATTTTCCAGTAGTCTTCTTCAATATAAAGAGAGTTATTATATTCAATAAGGAGCGACTGTTCTAAGTTCCTAAGGAAAGTACTAGTTTTATAATTGACGGAGTTTTGGATACCTTTCAGCCTAGCTAAGAGTCTTTTCTTTTTAGCAAAGATGTCCCCAAAGGTATGGTGACTCCATTCCTTAAAATTGTTCTGGAAACAAGTAATGGCATCGTGGAAGTTTTTATTGTTCCAACTGTGTTCCACGACCTTACTGAATTCAGGGTGACTGACCCAATATTTTTCAAGACGGAAACGTTTGTTAACAATGGTGGAATAAGGGTTAGTTAGTATGATTAAAAGAGGATTATGATTCGAATAGGCTTTGGGCAGGTGTGTTATATTCATAGAGGGGTACAATTGTAGCCAAGTTTCATTAGCGAGACACCTGTCAAATCTTTCTAGAATGAGATCATATCTCATATACCTATGGTTTGACCATGTGTAATGACTCCCCTTGAAACCTAAATCAATTAATTTACAGTGGTTAATGCAAGACCAAAATTTAGAGGTCCTATTTTGATTAATAGACCTGCCACCCCATTTTTCATCTTGCCTAAGTACATCATTAAAATCCCCGCCTTTAAACCAAGGACCACTATAATTGTTAAACGTAGTTTTTAGGTTTTCCTAGAGATTATTTCTAAGAGTTGCACGGGTGCTAGCGTAAATAGAACTAAAAAGCCAGGGATTGTGATTAGGGAGTATCTGGACAAGAGCATGCAGCTTCTGATCTGTTTGCCTCACACAATCTACAGCCATCATAGTGTCCATCCACATAATAACAATGCCTCCAACTCTCCCTACTACTGGTATCTCTATTAGGTCAGAAACGTTGAAGTCGCTCCTAAGGCTAGAATGACTCTCCATCTTAGTTTCCAACAAAGCTACCATGCGGGGATTGTGGCTATTGATCATTTCTCTAAAGTGGCATCGAAAATCAGCATTATTGGCACCTCTCACATTCCAAAAGATTATACTGGTTGGGGTAATTCATGAGTGGGGAGTAGTTTTGAAAGATGACTTCATTGGGGTTGAAAGCCATTGCTCTGGGGTGACTGTCCCTCAATGTTGGGTTCATTAACACTGCATATTTTGTTGTGGCTGTTGTGAGTTGTGGAGTTATCTCTATCGAGCATTTTTGTAGGGTGGTCAGGAAGCGGAGTATGTATTTCTTGTCCTCCCTCTCCGGGAATAGCATAAGGGCTATATCTCTTATGGTTAAGATTTCTGTGAACGAGCTTCTTCCCGGAGATTGTGGTAGCACCGCTTCTTCCACTCCTTGTTCTCCCTGGCCTAGATTTGGTGCATGATCCATTTGAGCAGCCATTTAGGCATGGTTCTGGATTGGTTGAGGTTTCCATGGAAACATGAGAGTATTCATCTCTATGGTCTCCTGTGGTTGGAAGAAGGGCAAGTCGAACATTTGGTTCATGTTGAGTAATGGGTTGAAGTGTTGGGGTAGATTTCAGTGGTTGTGCATGGTGTGGAAGAGTGCTGAGCTACTACAGAGGCTAGAGGGTCGAGAATGTTGGCCAACCACATGTTGTTCATGTAGTTGTCCACGCTCAATCTCATTCCCTCTGTCACAACTTGTGCAAGGAAGCTTAGGTTCTGTATGATCACCATGATCTCTTGCCATTGGAGGATCATCGTGAAGAAGAGTGCTTGGCCATGTAGGACCTGCTCGGTCCATGAGGCTGGTTGGTTGTCTGGGTCTTGGGGTTGAGTTGCATAGACTAGGTTTGGAGGTTGGAAGTGGTTGTTTTGGTTGTTCATAGTTGGTAGGTTGAAGGGACGACTGTAAATTCTGTGGGTTAGTAGTGCTAGGAGATTTCTCTTGTGTATAGGTAAAATGAGACTTGGCATTGTCTTTTAATGCAGAAGAACGCGTAGTGATTGGGGGAGGAAAATGTGGGTGAGGAAATGAATGTGAATCTGAAATGGAAGATTCAGCTTGTATGTTATTGGTTGTATTAAGCGTGTAAGGGTATATAGAATTTTTGTGCTGATTCTCTTCCATTCCAGTGTCCATTTGGACAGTGTGTAGTGATAAATGTTGATCCGTTTGAGAAGAGTTGGCTGATTTGTCATTTGTGGACTGCTTGATGCGTGCATGAAATTTATTTTGCATGGTATGATTAGAGTTGTTAGTAGAGTTAGCCAACATGTCAGATTGGGAGGGAGTAGGGTGTTTATTATTGGCCGCCACGTTTTGAACACGTGTCGCATTCATATGGTCTGCCTTCTTTGGTTGTAACGAAGAGTTTGAGTGTGGAGAAGTGGGAACATTTTGCATGTCATTTAGGATAGGATGAGTGATGATAGTATTTTCGGTAGCTTCTTGTAGAGCACTAAATTTATTACTAGAGATTTGTGTTTGATTGAGCAGTTTTTGGCCCCCTCTTGGGCTGGTGCAGTGTTCTAGTTATTGGGTTCCTTGTTATTAGAAATGGTTGTGATAGTGGTAGAGTGTTGAGTGTGTTCATAGTTTTTAGGCTTGAACGCAAGATTTTGAGTGTGTAGATACTTACCTGTAGCCGCTTCAAAAATGTTGACACTAATACCTGGGATTTCTCCTTGTTGGTTCGTGTGGTTATGGAACTCTGTCGATGCCTTGCCTTGGCTTCTGCTCCTCTCACGTTTTGGAGGAGTTCTCCTTTGTCTGGTAAAGGCCACAATTTGCCATTCCTCCTTAGTGGCGTTCTTGTTGGGAGATGTTGGTGCCACTGCTTCTTCTGATGCCACCGGCAATTTTGTATAGGTGCAGTGACGAATGGTGTGGCCTCATCTACCACACACTTTGCATAGAATATGCTCACCTTCATAGATGATTTGTTGCTTACATTTGCCTATTAAGATGCTGGTTTGGACGAGCTTATCTTGGGGCATTTCAATACACAATCGTGCACATCTACCTCTTAGGGTTGCATTAGTGCATGCATCTATTTTTAATAGTCGCCCGATGGTGTTGCCTATCTTCCTTGACATCACTGCATCGTAGAATTATGTGGGTAATTGTGGGAGGCGTAGCCAAATAGCCGATCTATTCTGTGTAGCCTCACTTTCTATGAAATTCAGTTCCCACTTCTTGATAGAGAGGAAGTGGCCATTTATGAACCACGGCCCATTTTGGAGTACCCTAGATATATTATCCTCTTTATTAAATTTTACAATGAAATAGTCCCATCCAAGATCAATTAGGGGAAAATTTTCTGTTGGTTTCCACATATTTTGAATTTTCTGCTTTAGATATTGATGTTAAATTCGCTTTCCTAATAGCTTAATGATCAAAGAGTATTTCCATAGTTCATACATGCGAGTTTTGTCTTCTTCAATAAGTTGGACTGACCTTAAGCCATCTAGGATTTTCACTTCAGTTTCTTCGTCCATGGATATCTCTGTAGATGGAGGGTTCGTCAATCCTGCTTCTGTTTCCATTAGATCGATAGTTTTCATGTACTCTGATGAGAGTAGTTTTTCTTTGAAGGGGGGTTTTTGGTTTGTTTCTAGTAGAATTGATGAAATTTATGTCTGGCGGTTTAGGGGGTATGAGAGATTGTTCCATCTCAGGTTGTTTTGGCAATTCCATAGGTTTAGATGTTGGTTGAAGGTCTTTAGAGAGAAGGCGGAACTTCTCACTGATTAATGAATAATTAAAACTTTACAAAAAATCACTACAATTGGGAGCACTTGTATGATCACCACTTCTCTGCATTCGAAAATTAAAGTGATCAAAATTATATCCAAATTATACACGATCACTATAAAAAAAATAAAAATAAAAGACACACACACACACACATATATACACACATACACATCATAAAGCGGTCTATACACTTTGGATATATAAAAGCGATCGGGATACACTAATACATTGGGGATACACAGCAAAAATGTACGATACACTTCCTATATAAACTTATACAATATATAATTGTGTATATATAATTTTTATACACTATATAACAGTCCAAATTAGTGTGGTGCTACGTATGCTATTTGCGTAGAATGGTCAGCATATTGTTACACCCCATATTTTTATACGTGAAAGTGCGCCATAAATAAATTGATGAAAGCTCGGAAATGAGGTGTTATGTTATATCCCGCATTTCGTACGTAAAAGTTTCGTCTTCTGTTAATTGACGTAGACTCGGGGATGATATTATCTTGATATTAACGTATTTACGCTAATTATAACAAGTGATAAGTAAGTATCATGACAGATAAAGGGTACACGAATTAAAGAAAACGAGTTTCGTTGAAAGTTCGATTTGGGATTAAATACGGGTCGAACGATAATACTCGATAATTATGGACTACTACCATACAAGGTAACATATGGCCGTGATAGTATGATGTATAAAGTATATTAAAAATAAGTAGAATTTAAAGTAATTTGAGATAATTTTTAAATTATACGGATAATTAGTTAATTACCGAATAACGAAACATTACCCAATTAACTAATAAGTGAATACAAATTAATAAAATATACACCCCAAGTAACGTGGCAGCATAAAATGACTCTTAGTCATTCTAAGTATTAGGTGGCTTCCTAAGAATACTTAGAACTTTATAGAAAAGGATTTAGTCATAATCTGATTCCATTTTTCATTTAGAGAAAAGGAACCAAAGAAAATGACCAAAAATCCTAAAAGAACCTATCTTTTGTAGTTTGAATATTCAAGAACAGAAGCTCAATTTCTTCGACGAGCAGAAGCGTGAAAATTTGTTCAAACATTTCAACAAGCTGAAGCATTAATTCGTTCAAATAAGTCAAGGAACAGAAGCGTATTTCTATCAAAATTTTGCGGTTATAAAAGAGTACGGTGCAATCTTCGCCAATAATATTATACGGAGTTTTCCCTACCCCAGGTATGTTAAGGCCATCCCTTCTTTATTTTGGCATGATCCATACGATGCAAACGAAACGAGAAAATGTACAACTTTCATAAATACTCTATTCGTAGAAATGCTAGAAATGTGTATTTCTTATTCTTCCATGTGTCATATTACTCTATCATCTTTCATGGGTCTCAGAAATATGAAAGTTGGTAAAATTTATTTCATGAATTAATCAGAGGCATAATGGCCTTATGACATACTGAGAGATTTTATTAGCGTATTTCACATGCATTTCATGCATTTACATATGCACATTGACTCATGACCAGATGACGTTATATACGCGTATATATATATATATATATATATATATATAAAAGGGATATGGCCAGGTTATGGCGTTATATACGCACCACCACCTGATTAGCTGGTATACGTTGATGATTTGCCCACAGTGGCCGAGATGATATGATGGGATGCCCTCAGAGGCTGATGAAGTTATGAAACATGTACCTATGCACAACATGACATTGATACGAATATGCATGACACTATAAGTATTTCATGATTTACAAAGTTTTCTAGACTTACAAGTTGAGTCATTTACTCTATATTTCTTCCATGTCAGTTATGTACTTATTTATGTACCTTGAATACTCAGAACATTATTTGTATTGACGTCCCTTTTGCTTGGGGATGCTGTGTTTCATACCCGAAGGTCCCGATAGACAGGTCAAGAGCCCTCGAAGTAGGCTATCAGCTCACCGGAAGATGTTTGTGCGCTCCATTTGCTTCAGAGCTGCTTGTTTGGTTAGTATGATTTAGACGTGTATCGTTTGGTATGGAGGGACCCTGTCCCGACCTTTATGAAAATTACGTATTCTTAGAGGCTTGTAGACAAATGTCATATACGTAAATGATTGTATGGCCTTTTCGGCCTATGTTCGGTATACGAATAATTATTTTGGTCTTATAGGCCCGTATGTCTAATGGATAAGTTGGTATCACATGTTATATTCTACTTGTCTCACGGCAGCCTTCCGGCTCGGTTATCTATGATAGTATGACATGAAAAGATACTTTATGTAGGTACTCAGTTGAGTAAGGTACCGGGTGCCCGTCGCGGCCCATCGGTTTGGGTCGTGACAAAAGTGGTATCAGAGCAGTTATGTCCTAGGGAGTCTACAAGTTGTGTCTAGTAGAGTCTTGTTTATGGGTGTGTCGTACACCACACTTATAAGCAGGAGGCTACAAGTCATTTAGAAATGTCACTCTTTCTTCTTACTCTAGATCGTGTGGTAGAGCTCAGTTGTAAGAACTCAAATTCCTAAACTCTATCTTATTCATAATACGACGATGCCTACATCCAGAAAGATGCTTAATAAGATATATAGCTATGGAAGAGTTGAGTCAAAGGAACTCGTTTTTTGCTTCATACTTATGATGAATAAATGTAAGGTCTTCAGTAGATCATGTGTTTGTAAGCGCCTTGGTAAGGATTCCTAAGGAAAGAATACTTATCCACTCTTACGGTAAAAAGGAATAACATAATCGGAAGGAAGACACAAGTTTCAGCAAGTAAAAGAAGCAAGGCGAAGAAGGATACGAGGTACCCAGTTAATAAAGATTATCATTATTTACTACTCTGGAAGGGAGATATAAGCATTTTGAGTTACTTTTAACAGTGACAGATGTATGTACAATCGATCATACTAATCTCAGTTATGCCCAATGGGAGCTAACAGACATAGTTTAAGAGAAGGACGAGTTGTCAGGATCCGGCCGGGGATAGACTAACCAAAAATAGTGGATGGATCGGTAGAGTTAGTTGACATTTCCGAAGGATAGTGCAAACGTGGCAATGGATCTCCTTGTGATACACCTCAATGGTGCACCCTAAAATAGTACAGCTAGAGATGAGTACTACAAGATAAGCACTGGAAGCCTGGAAAGGATAATATTACCTTAGTGTGGCTCCCATCCCTGGTAGAAAGAGAATGTTAGGCAATTTAAGGAGCCAATGGATGAAGTAAGAGGGGCTAAAAGTAAAAGAATATTTTGTTCGAGTTTTTAGAATAAAGTGATAGATAGAATTGTTCGCATGAAAAAAAGAAGAGAGTTAATGAAGCAATATGAGTAAAATGTGGTACATGGATGACAACGGTAAATTAAAAAAATAATGATATTACAGAGTCTATAGTCAAGTGAAGGAAAAAACAAGAGGTGACAGGCCTTGAGGCAACAAAAGAGTATCAGTCATAACTTCACAACCTCATTTCGAGAAATACCTTCGTGACTCTAACATGATTACTAGAAGGAAAAATTTAGATCCTAGAGTAATAGAAATCAGTCTGGGCAGGTGAACAAGATAAACCGAACATGAATTAGGAATTGAGTGATTTGACAATAGTCAGCATCATGAGAATTTCAGATTGCGTTTCGGCGATAATATAATGGACAACAGAAGAAGATTCATGAGAAATTCAGAGAATGGTCATTCAGGAAGACGCTTCCCTAAAGTAAACAATGTGAGCAAAGTTAAGCTTAAGGGACTGCACGTTCCAATTACACTAAGTGTCACCATCGCGAGTAAGGAATTTTGTTATCCTTGGTATAGAAGGACTACCGCAAGGAGAGTAAGGATCACCAATGATGTGAAAGGAAGACAAAGATGAAGAGGTAAAACATCTATAGGTAAGTCGTCGTAGCCTCAACTCTTGGTAATCTCCTAAAGGGGATAATATGGAGTGATGTGGCATTAAGCCAGAATTAAGTGGTTCTAGTAATTATGAAATGGTAAGGGAAGAATGCGATACAAAATGAAAAAAGGGATGAGGTTGCACTTATTCAAAGCCTACATATATGCCTCGATTCCGGAACATTATGCAAACACAATGTCAAGGAAATGAAGTAAGGGGTCCCTGTCCTGAGATGTTATTGATAAATAAGGAGCCTGTGTGAGACGTAAGTTAAGACAAAGGGAAATAACCAAGAAAGATTATGCGGAATATTGATATGAGAATGGGCCAACGAGTATTTAGTAATTGATTCAGGAAGAACCTAGTTATGGCTAAACAGGACTTTACAGACGAGTTAGCAGATCGTGCAAGATAAACAAAGTAAACTCAATATGGGGAATTCAGCCTCGGAGTTATGACATCGTGATCTTTGAGATATATCCATATAGGAGTTGGGGAAGTTAAAAAGGTACCGTATGAGTGTTACGGAAATAAAAGGGAGTGCCACTATGAAGATAGTCAAAATATTAGTTCAGAAGCAACCCTACAAGCACAACAGTGTGGAGGTAAGCAACTACGGATAATTATAGGCAAGGAAGGACACTAAAAGGTCCGTCGAGTATACGAAGTAATAAGTTCGTAGCTTCATAAGAGTAAGAGGGTCCTCCCTAAGTACTGCAGTAAAGACTAGCTGAGGAAATAAGGAAGAAGGTTTCAACCAAAGCACAGTGACCTAAAGAGGAAATGGTTGTGTGATAACAGTCTCACTACAAAATTATACGCACTCCAAAAGAAAGTGGCACCTACCATGGCTAATGAGTGGGAGGTAAAACCAAAAGTAAAATTCAAGACCATATGAGTCGCGGAAAAAAAACTTAGGCATACATGAGAACTTAGATAAGCTAAGTATGCACGCAAAAGGGGGAAAAAAGATCAGGAAACGCAATTGCTTACGTTTGAAGAAAGCTGAAATGGAACGAAAGGAATTATTCGATTAATGATCAGTCGTAAAAGACTCCGGTATAAGTTAAAAGGAAGAATTAAGCCCAGGTCATAGAAAAAGGATTGAATCACTAAAAGATTTTGTCATGATTTTCCATAGCGTCCATGAAAGGCTAAAGTGATAACTAAATGCCATAAGCTGCAGATAGGAAGATAGCTTAAGCCTACATAAAGGCTGATCAGAAGAAAGAGGAAACTAAAGAGTTACATCAACTAAATAAATTAGGAGTCTGCTTATTGGACCCAAAAAGTTATAGACATCATAATTGAGGACATTGCAGAATCACTATTAATATCAGAGGTACAAGAGAGATAATACGATAGCCATATTCTATAATGGCTCTATGATAAGGTCAGTTAGAAAAGTATCAGCCTCGTAAGAAGTCAGTATGAAGCTCCCCCCGGATTGTGTATGCACGAGAGGTGCAAGTGTTATAATAGAGCTTCAAGTTGTGGATACAAATTATACCTATGTAGAAGGGAAGTCGTGAAACAAATAGAAGATGTGATGCAAACTTTTAAGGTAAGTAAGGTAAAGGTGAACAACGTACGAGATATTCAAGTGCAGAAGATTGTGAATAGTCGATTCTTCGGATAAAAGGCTAAAAGTGCAGGGATTCAGTATCTAGGAATAATAGCGGCATTGTCAGTAGCATATCTTCTAGCCTATGGACTAGGTATCGAAAAGCCTGGCTAAGGGAGTAGAGAAGAGTTAAAGACGATGTGATATCTCGCTTGATGTTCCAAAATAACATAAGGAAATTTATGATGCAAGCAAGTTGAAAGGTTGCAAGTAATATGAATAGATACATGTAGGTCAGAAACTATTGTATGGTGAAGCGACAAGGTTCTAGAAGACAGGAGTAAGGATAAGAACGGGCAAGTAAAAGGTAACGAAAATGGATAAGTCATCAGGATTAAGCCCATGAAAACAAGAAGAGCATATGGTTTCTCTAAGTTATACAAAGCTCACTATAGCCTGAATGAACTCAAAGGAGTCTAAGACTAATAGTATTTAGAAGAGATGGAATGTTGCCCTGGTAATAGAATAAGGGTGTAATTGTGATAGATAAAGGATGATGTTTGGGACTTTGGTTGAGTAATGATATGACGAAGAAAAGAAAGGGATCTCATGAATTGGACATGATTAAAATACCCACGTAAGGTGAATCACATTGGGATACTGTGAGATACGATTATGAAAGCATGATATCGCCCCAGGTGGATCAGTCTAATCATTTCAGATGTTCCGGGATGAAACGTGAACCCTAGCGGCAGTGTGACATAAAAGGGTGAGTTATCAGGGGTAAATTATAGATCAATATTGAGGTGAGTCAACAATGGATGGATAAAAGTTAAAAAGTATCAGATAAGATTAGGTCGTGATTCTTAAGTTGAACAGTAATGTGGAAGCATTAAAGGACATAGATTTATACATATTGGATAAGCAATGAAAGTAACCTGGAATTTGGTAACAGACCTCAGTAACGAGAGATCGAGGTAAGAGTTATGGTATAGTATGACCTACTTAGATGCAGTAAAGTCATACAGATAGAGAACCGGGTCTATGAAATAAGATATAGCAATATTCTTAAGTTCGAAAAAATAACGAGCGAAGAACTTCAGTAATGGCTAAAAATCGGAGGAAAAAGGAAAGAAGAGACGCATGAGCACACTTACAAGGTCAGAGTCGTATAGGCTGCATGATAGAAGGTAGCAACAGTTACGAGGCTGGAAGGATTCCGACCATAAGTCGTGGTGTGAGAAAGAGGCCTAAAGGGGGGAATGCCCTGGCCTTTGGACAGAATAGTTGCCTAGGATGTCAAGGAGAGCACTAAAGTATTTGCAAGGACTATAGGCTCTCACAATGACAAATGCACCAGTCAACATTTGAGGACGAATGTTCCAAAGGGGGGAATGATGTAACACCCCATATTTTTATACGTGAAAGTGCGCCACAAATAAATTGATGAAAGCTCGAAAATGAGGTGTTATATTATATCCCGCATTTCGTACGTAAAAGTTTCGTCTTCTGTTAATTGACGTAGACTCGGGGATGAGATTATCTTGAGATTAACGTATTTATGCAAATTATAACAAGTGATAAGTAAGTATCATGACGGATAAAGGGTACACAAATTAAAGAAAACAAGTTTCGTTGAAGGTTGCCGATTTGGGATTAAATACGGGTCGAGCGGTAATACTCGATAATTATGGACTAGTACCATACAAGGTACCATATGACCGTGATAGTATGATGTATAAAGTATATTAAAAATAAGTAGAATTTTAAGTAATTTGAGATAATTTTTAAATTATACGGGTAATTGGTTAATTACCAAGTAACGAAACATTATCCAGTTAACTAATAAGTGGATAAAAATTAATAAAATATATACCCAAGTAACGTGGCAGTATAAAATGACTCTTAGTCATTCTAAGTATTAGGTGGCTTCCTAAGAATACTTAGAACTTTATAGAAAAGGATTTAGTCACAATCTGATTCCATTTTTCATTTAGAGAAAATGAACCAAAGAAAATGACAAAATATCCTAAAAGAACCTATCCTTTCGTAGTTTGAATATTCAAGAACAGAAGCTCAATTTCTTCGACGAGCAGAAGCTTGAAAATTCGTTCAAACATTTCAGCAAGCTGAAGCTTAATTCGTTCAAATAATTCAAGGAACAGAAGCATATTTCTATCAAAATTTTGCGGTTATAAAAGAGAACGGTGCAATCTTCGCCAATAATATTATATGGAGTTTTTCCTACCCCAGGTATATTAAGGCCATCCCTTCTTTCTTTTGGCATGATCCATACGATACAAACGAAACGAGAAAATATACAACTTCCATGAATACTCTATTCGTAGAAATGCTAGAAATGTGTATATTCTTATTCTTCCATGTGTCATATTATTCTATCATCTGTTCATGGGTCTCAGAAATATGTAAGTTGGTAAAATTTATTTCATGAATTAATCAGAGGCATAATGACCTTATGACATACCGAGAGATTTTATTAATGTATTTCATATGTATTTCATGCATTTACATATGCACATTGACCCATGACCAGATGGCGTTATATACGCGTATATATATATATATATATATATATATATATATATATATGGGAAAGGTTATGGCGTTATATACGCACCACCACCTGATCAGCTGGTATACGTTGATGATTTGCCCACAGTGGCCGAGATGATATGATGGGATGCCCTCAGAGGCTGATGATGTTATGAAACATGTACCTATGCACGACATGACATTCATACGCATATGCATGACACTATAANTATATATATATATATATATATGGAAAAGGTTATGGCGTTATATACACACCACCATCTGATCAGCTGGTATACGTTGATGCTTTGCTCACAGTGGCCGGGATGATATGATGGGATGCCCTCAAAGGCTGATGATGTTATTAAACATGTACCTATGCATCACACTATAAGTATTTCATGATTTACAAAGTTTTCTAGACTTACAAGTTGAGTCATTTACTCTATATTTCTTCCATGTCAGTTATGTACTTATTTATGTACCTTAAATACTCAGTACATTATTCGTACGACGTCCTTTTTGCCTGGGGACGCTGCGTTTTATGCTCGAAGGTCCCGATAGACAGGTCAAGAGCCCTCCAAGTAAGCTATCAGCTCAGCGGAAGATGTTGGTGCGCTCCATTTGCTTCGGAGTTGCTTATTTGGTTAGTATGATTAGACGTGTATCGTTTGGTATGGCGGTACCCTGTCCCGACCTTTATGAAAATTACGTATACTTAGAGGCTTGTAGACAGATGTCATGTACGTAAATGAATGTATGGCCTTGTTGGTCTATGTTCGGTATACGAATAATTATTTTGGTTTTATAGACCCGTATGTCTTGTGTATAAGTTGGTATCACATATTATATTCTACTTGTGTCACGACAGTCTTCCGGCTCGGTTATCTATGATAGTATGACATGAAAAAATACTTTATGTAGATACTCGGTTAAGTAAGGTACCGGGTGCCCGTTACGGCCCATCGGTTTGGGTCGTGATACATATGCAATTCTTAAAACACGATAACAATATCCTTTTTATGCACCTTTCTTTTTCTATCATATGTTAGACATTCACACAGAAAACTCCACCACACGCCGCCCTGCACTATCGTCGTCGCTGTAGTGACACCAGCCACCGCACTACCCTACTCATACCTCTAAAAATAGATTTTCAAAAATCAAACTCACTCATCCCTGAACCAGCCTCATCAATCCAAAATGTCACCAACCAACCTAAAGAATTAAGGACTTAAAAAGAGAAAAAGAAAAAAAGAGTGAGAATTTATATTAAAAAAATTCATAAAAAAAGAAGAAGAAATAGAAAAGTAAGAATGAGAAGAATAAAAAACAGAAGGTGATGTATATACAGTTTTATACATAATGTAAAAAGACTATACACTCATTATACACAAATACACTGTGGGTACGCTCAATATCACCTTGGATAAACACGCACACTCGAGATACACTCAATATAAACTAAATATATACAGCCAATGTATTTAACTTTTATACATTGCATAGCAAAATATACAATTTTTATACAAAAATATAATATAATTTCGTGCATGTATAACTTTATATACGTGTATACTTTATACATTTTTTAACTGTGTATATATAATATTTATTTTATATAAAATTACCATGTAAATACTGTTCAGCCACCCCAATAAACCCAAAGCCACCGCCAATGTCCATTTCAAAAGAAAAAAAGAAGAAGAAGAAGCCATAAAATTTCATATCCTCATAAAAATTACAATAACCACAAGTAAAACACCAATAGAAATACACAAAGCTTGACTAGAAAACTTCACAGACTTCTAAATGGTGGAAAGTGAGGAAGAAAGAGATGTAGAAATAGAAAGAGCTCTCGAAACGAAGGGGGCTATACTGCCACTCTATTATATTTACCATAGTTTGTTTGAGTAAATTCTTTAAACGTCTTCGTTTCTTTAAAATATGGGCTAATAAAGTCTTTGAGTATCATTTTCTATTTCAAAAATTAAATAGCAAGAGCCTCCCGTCTTTCACGAGTTCAACCAAGAAAGAATTAACCCAAATAATCACCCATCCAATAATTTAAATTAAAAATAGTCGGTGGAGATAGAATATATGCACAATTTATATATTATATCGCTAGAAAAAACAAACAATTAGCATGAACGGCTATTTACGTAAAGATCCCGATTCATAGTTTTCAGCCTTTCGCCCCACTCCTCACCTGCGGGTTAAGGCCCACCTTAGAACTTTAATAAAACAAAGAGAACGATGACATGAGAGTTATACTAAGTTTAAGGCCCAGCATAGTCAGGCTTTACTTGTAAAAATAGCAGGGGCTAGCCAATTTTCGGTCTGGTCATTTAAAAATAATAGTATTTGTCAAGTTATTGAAAATTAGCTACTATTTTACTGCAACAGAGATCGGTCCAACATAATATACTGGAGTTCGGTGCACCTGTGTATGAACTTCCAGCATATTATGCCGGAACTCCAACACGCGAAAAGTTCCAGCATAATGTACTGGAGATTCGAGCACCTGTGTATGAACTTCCAGCATATTATGCCGGAACTCCAACACGCGAAAAGTTCCAGCATAATGTACTGGAGATTCGAGCACCTGTGTATGAACTTCCAGCATATTATGTTGGACCGGTATACTTTGATGGAACTCCAGTATATTATGCTGGAGTATTTTCCGGATTTTGAACAGTGTTTTCGTTCACATTTATCTTTACATGAAAAGTGGCTAAATTTCGATTACTTTTGAAACTATGGCAATGACCACTTGTAAATCTGACTATTTTTTAATTTCTCCCGCTGTACTTGAGTCTGGTCTAAACTACGTAGCCCTATGGGTNTATAAAAATATACAAATAATATAATTTTTCCGACAATTATTTTAAAAGCAGTTATACATATCATTTTCCCGAGCCCAAAGGCTTTAGATGGGCAGAGATCTCAGTGTAAAAATTGTACGGGACGTCCTATTTGGTCGCCCCCATTTAACCTATACCCAATTTTTTAAAAAGTTTTAATTTGTACCACTTTTTAAACAACTTCAGCCCCCTTTCTCCTCCTCAAAGTTCGCCAGTTACAAACAAAACTTCAGCTCTAGAGCTGAAGTTCACCAGTTACAAAACAAAAACTTCTAGAGCTGAAGTTCACCAGTTACAAAAACAAATACTTCAGCTCTAGAGCTGAAGTTCGCCAGTTACAAAATAAAAACTTCAGCAAATAGAGAATAAAACTTCAGCTAGTATGCTTAAGTTTAGCAATTACAAACAAAAACTTCAGCACATTTGGTTCAGCACACTTGCTACTTCAGTCCCGTCTACTAGAATGCTGAAGTTTTGCGTGATTGCCTTTGCTACTTCAGCCCCGTATGCTGAAGTTACGCGAAAAAGTGGATACGCTTGCAATTTTTTTTGTAAAGCGGGCACAAGTTAAAACGTGACCCAAAAAGCGGGTATAGATACAAATGCCCCGATCTCAGTTCCCCAATAAAACCCCCCAACGACTTTTAAGATGTAATATAGGGAGAATAAACCAATTACCAGAAACCATTTCAGTATGTTTTTTATTCTTTCACAGATTACTGGAGATTTACTAGGATGTCATTTCAAAAATTACATATCCTTTATTTTACAATTTTTTATTTCATTATTTAGTATATTTTTCTTCAATTTTACACCTTCCACAATTTTTGTTGTTCGATTTGTTCTTTCCATGATTTATTCCTAATTTTCCTAAAACGGTTCCAAATCCAATGGATAATGTATTTTGAAATATCTACGTTCTCTTCTCCTTGCTGAAAGACGGACAAAAGTCATTTTTGTTTTACATCTTTTAAGTGCTTGATATGGAAAAATTACAACTTAGCTTCTAGCGCCTTTGGCTTAATTTGAAGTCTTAGCTTTTTGATAGCAACAATTATACTTTAGTATATACCTTCAACACACACTTTCCTTTACTTTATGACATACTTTAAAAATTTATTTAACAACAAAACAATATGATTATGACAATTCTAACCTCACAAACCACCTCAATGTCACAATGCATTTATGGCTTGAACACTTAACATCATAGAGACATCTAATAACGTCATTTATTTCTTGCGAAATCATGTGTCCTCACAATAAGAACAAAAGGGTAAGTTGAATCCACACATTCGAATCAAATGCTCAAATATATTTCAAGGACTCAGATAAATCAAAGAAATTCCTCACTCTCTCAAAGAAGTCACATGCATGTACAAAGTACCATAGGTTTGTCCATTATGTAAACCTCTACTATTATATTGTAGGCTTGCTCAATTTAAAATCAATTAGGACTTTTTCATGGTTGTAACGTGAGCTAAGGGACGGGTAGGATAAATTCAGGAATAATGACTAACCCTCCTAAGCACTGTAACACATCACAAACTTAACTTTAAGCACATTTTTCTTCAACACAACTTCACTTTCACAAAAATATGACCCCCATAAATATTTTTTCTTTCTTTAAGCACCACTTTAATTCATATCCACTAGCAAGGACAAGATATGCTTATTTTTCTTTGATATATTTTTTTTCTTTCTTTTCAACCATAACTTTGTTTTTCTCTGCCATTCCTGCTACTGGTGTAATCTTTTACAATACAAGTGCACCCTTCTTTCTTCCATTGAGTCTACTCAAAAGCCACCAAATTCTCTCCTTGCTTCTTTTAGCGCTCATTTTATAGTTAAAGTGCTTTAAGGGGTAAAAGGATCAAAACAATGACAATTAAGAATAAAGGGGTATATGCTTGTAATGTGGTTGCCAAATAAAAGTTTATAGGCTCAAAATAGTTGACTAGGAATAATTTTTATTTGTGGTAAGTATTAAGCTCAAAAAGATCAAAGAAAACTAAAATCATTTTTTCAAACCGAGCAAAACCTAAATTTTTGCTTCAACTCACATACCGGACAAGTTCTAGACCCTAGTGTAATGAGACAGGACTATAAAATTCCTCACCACACATGGCACATGACTCAGTAAAGACTGTTCCATCCCGGTTCTCAAATAATTATAAGTATTCACGGAGCCACACAATAGTAAGCTTCAAGCACAAAGTGACACAAGCCAAGAAAACGAGATGTATGCATCAATAAATATGTTATCTCCTCAACAAGGCATCATAAGCATTTTCAAACCATAGGGAAGGTACTACATATGCTAGATCCTTATTATGCTACTATCAAACTAGTCAAAGTCCTAGCACATCTTATTTTTTCATTCTTTTATTTTCTAAATCCTACTCTACTCAAAAGATTTAAAAAGAACCGAGGCATAAGGAAAAATAACGACGGATTATTACTACCTAAAATAATAAAAAGACATATTTTTGAATTATTCTATTTTTTATTTTTTTTGTGTTTTTTGTGTTAAACTTTAGGCCCCCAAGAAAACTGTCAAGGAGATCCATCGTCGGGAAAGTCAACTCATTTCATATTTTTCGTTTTCTTTAACTTTTATATGCTATGCTAAAACAGAAAAGACGAAGCTAAAATATAAAAATAAAAAATAAAATAAGAAGAAATTAATGTATCTAATATTTACAAGCCATAGAGAATATACAACCTCCCACACCACAGTTAATTCATGCAATGTCCTCAGTGCATATATAAGTTCATAAAAAGATAAGTAGGGTGGTAGGAAAAACTCCCTGATCAGTCATCGTCATAGCCTTTATCTTCGAAGGCCCCATCTACAGCTTTCCACTCTTCATCCCCTGCTCCCTCATCAGCATCATCATCATCCTCCTCCTCGGACTGCTCTGGCTCATCCTCAGAACATTCTGGCTTGTTGATATCCTCATCCTCTGGGAGTCGTTAGCCATTGTGAAGCCCAACCAGCTGCTGGGCATGAGCATTGAGCGGGAAACACTCCTCCGCTATGGACCTCTCCCCCATAGTGGCCGGCGTCACTCCAATCTTATGCTGCAAGTCCATCATCCAATATAAATGGGCCATAAATCTTTCATCGCGAGCAGTGCGCTCGGCACCTATCAGTGAGGCCATCATACTCTCCTCCTTTGCCCGAATGTTGGTGATGTTCGTCAGTCGGAGGGGTGGTATAATGACTACATCAAAAGCTCGCTTCTCCTCCACATCTTCTTTTCTCAGATACTGAGTCAGCATGTTCCAAAGGACAATCTATCAATTTTCTTTCTTGTTCTCACATGCGCCATCTGGTAGCGTATCAAGTGACCCACATTCACTTTTTGGCTAGTCATTAGGAAGTACAACAGGCATACCCTATTACGGCCAATAAGAGTCTCATGGTTGCATGGTAGTAAGCATGTGTCGATAAATTTCAACCACACCTGAGATCCCGGCTTCATTTTTGCCATGGAAATTTCCTTTGACGTTGGGTCTTCTTGTCACAAACCCAAGCGGCCATATAATTGACACCACAAAGAGTGTGTCTTTGTGGTAATGAAGTTATCCGGGGACTCTTGGGGAACATCCGGAGCTCTCAAGTAATTGCATATAGCTGATACAGAAAAATCAATCAACCTCCCCCGAATAGGCACTAGCTGCTTAAGATCATTCGCATCATAATGAACAAGGTTTACATTGATATACCTAGTGTTTCCAAACATGTAGATCAATCAAATATCATGAAAGATACTTAGCTTTTAGACGGCGCTCATGAACAACCGACTTAGAGTGTATATGTTTTGGCCGACAAAGCATGTACCAGTCCTTGGCAGACGTGGTTATACTCTTAAGTCCAAATTCTCGTTGTCTCGTCGGCTGTGGGCGTGAGACTGCTATATTTGGAGCTGCTTGCAACCCCTCAACCCTGCTTGAAGCGGATTCCCCTCTTTTCTCTTTTTCGGTGGAGGTGGGAAGAAAGCCTTGGCTTTGGTGGGAGCAGTAGCTTTGCCCTTGCCTTTACCGTTGTCCTTCTCAGGAGGCACATTTCTACCTACACAAGTAGACATTAGTCAGTCTTGGAATAATTGAAGCACTTAAAAACATGGTACGACCCCACACTTAAGAGTTCATCACATGATGTTCACAATTTTTGGGGCTACTCAGACTTCACCTCTATATCTTAGCATGAGAATCAAACAATGACACAATTATGTCTATTACAATTGTGAAGTATATAGCTACCGGTAAGCCACCCCACACTTAAAATTTCAAGTGGGGCGAGGCGATATAGCACTATTATTACAATCCCGGAGACTTGGGCTCCAATAGGGACAAAGAATGCCTTTGAGGCATTTTGAAAAACACTTAGAGTGCACTAGTGCCATGAAAGTGCTTGTAGGAATGAGGGATTGCCTCACCCTCCCAAATCGGATTGGGAATTTCGTGCTACCATTTTTTTACACAACGACAATACCATTCCTATGGGGTTTATGGGGTTAGGACAAACAAGCGTATTGTTACTACGAAGAACATACCCAAAAGTTATTTGATTTCATTGTTTTACTCAATTTGAAATTTGGCAAAGAAAAGAGTTAGAAACCATACCTTAGATGCTTGGGAGAGGGGAATGCTCTTCAATTGATGTTCCTAGTGACTGAATGAATGAATGTCTTCAATGGAGTTTGTGTGTGAGGGGGAGGGTGTTTTGTGAGAGGGCTTAGGTAGTAGGTGTCGCGCCCCTCTTTTCTCGAGAAATCGGGTTTCGACATTTTGACAACTCCTTTTGAGAAGGGAAAGGAATTGGATATTGGGAGAGTCGCCACCTAACAGATTAAGGTGCGTTAGGGCACCTATTGCAAATAACTCAGATTATACATGTTTGCACCACCAGAGATCGAGTAAGGGCTCAAGTTACCTCGAGGGGAAGGTGTTAGGCACCCCTCGAGGTCCACAACGGTGGGTCCCGATCGAACTTAACTTATTTGAATTAGTCTAATAAGGAAGGCGAAGGAATTATTTAATAGGGATGAGGGTCCTAAGGTTTTTAGCCTATAGGATCATCCCGTGCAACATAAATAATACTTCGTAACTCCCCAAAGACGGGGGTGTTACTCATATTATTCAGCGGGCACAGACTATCAACTCCTGCTACCCAATTACTATCTTCGAGTTTTTACCTAAAGCGCTCTAATTAATTCTAACTCATGTCCTATGCGCGCACTACCTGTCCCTTACCTATGGTCCTGGAGGCATTGTGACCTCTATTTTTGGATGATTCTAGACTTAACCTAGGTTGCTAAAAATTGAAAAATACTAAGCGACATACAAAAACAGATAGGACTTTCAAATAAAGACAAGTACGGGCTCAACTTAACCTCCACATTTAAACAGCAAATGCACGTGAACTGATTAGCATTAGAAGGTTTTATTAATTGCAGAATCCTATAGGCAGGATATCTATGTGATGTTGAATGAACAAGCAAGCAGTAATGTATAAAATCACTTTCTTAATGCGATTATTAGAACCTACATAGATTTGCCTACTGATTTTACCATAATATGATTAAGCCTATCATCATAGTATCTAGGTGTTCTATGCGATAGTAAATAATGGCAAGTCACAGGAACATACCCAGAATTATTTTTTTAATCCTATAGGCATGTTTTCTAATGAGAGTAGCAGTAAAGTGTTTGGACACTCATGAATAACGGGAAGAAATTAAATTAGTTCGAACCTCCAGACATGCTTTCTACAATTTATCCAGTTTCAGATCCTATATGCATGATTCCTACAATTTGATCCAATTTTTAGATCCTATATGCACGATCTCTATAATCTGAACAGTGTCGAATCCTATAGACATGATTTCTACAATCGAAACAATATGCAAGCAGGAATTCACACACATTGAACTATATAATTTCTATAGGCATGGTCCGTAACAAAACATAATCAAGCCAAGCATTGATCCTATGGGCATGGTTGCTAGCAATGAACAAATTAATACATCTAGAAGCATGATTTCTAACATATCAAATCATTAATCTTATAGGCAATATTTCTAGCATACAATTTCATCAACACAATATAGAACCTACAGGAAGGATTTCTACCCAACTTTATAAATGTAAATTAAGAACCCCTACCCAATTTTACTAATACCCCAGAATTGGTATTACAAAAATATTACAGACCAGAGTTAATGAATGAATTACAAAATAAGTAAAACTATAGAGAGTCCATAGCAGGCCCAAATACACCTGGACAGGCCAGGCCTTCAACTCACGACAGCCCCAAAGCTCATGTTCATAGATACACAATAACCAGTGGTGGATGATTCATCCATATTTCAAAGATAAGCATACATAACCCAAATCTCTAGTGTGTCAGAGTTCCCAAGGGTTTCAAGAACCCAGAGTAGTGCTCACACTAGAGAAACTGATCAAAAATAGTTCAAGTAAGACTAGAGACTAAACCCCAATGTGTCAGAGTTCATAAGGTTCTCACAGGGAACCCGAGAAGTGCTCACACTAGGAGGTCAAGGACATAACCTAAATAGCCATGGTTTTCAGCCGGCTAAGGATGAGGATTCTAAATAGCATAGGTAACACATGAAAATGAGTAGGCAATGGCTAAGTGACAAGATTTGAAAAGATGTACTTAGTTTTACGAAACAGATACAACAAAGTTTAAAACACAGAACATTTGATCAAAAGGTCAGCAAGACTTAGAGACTGGTTTGTCATTTAGCAAACAATACATAGGCAAAATCATATCTGGAGAGTTAGGAAAAAAAATTTGGCAAGATTCACAAAGACTGTCATACACAGGTGCATAATACCTAACAAGTTAAAGCCTAAAAGGTTTAATTTATGCTAAGTGTACACCCTCGTATCAAAGAAATCCATGTTTACTCACACCAGGAAACAAAAACAACATTTAGACATGGAAGAGAAAACACAAATTTGATACCTACTCTAGAGTCAAGTAATCACTGAAAGAATATGGAATAATTTGAACCACAAACATGCTAAGAGACATATTATTAGGTATCATAAGTGACAGAAAGGACTTAGCACTGATCCGAACAGATTATATATGCAAGACAAATATTGCAAAAATTTAGAGTAAGATGAGCAGGTGAACTTGTGTCAAATAGAACATGTAAGTATTCTAGTATTGACATAATAGACTTATTATCTTGAGAGATTAAATGCAAGTGCAAAACTAACAAAGTTGCATACAGAAGCAGTCTAGAATGCATTAAGCTAAACAAACTTAAGAGGGTTCATATTATTCAAGTTAAGTATGAGTAGTCTCGGAACTAGCAGCATTAGGTGAAATTAGAATACAAAAGAGACTCAAAACAAATGCAAAGTTGACAGAATCATGCGTGAAAATAAACCTAAAACACACTGGGAATGAACTTATATAAAAATCATAATACATAGTAACGAAAAAGGTACAATAACTCACCAGTTAAGCGAGAAAAGAAAGGATAATTCCCACAATAGTGAGAACCCATAATTTCTGGCCTTGGCTTATAGCCGTCCAAGAACCAGAGATAGAACAAGATAATTAAGAAACCACAGAGCAAAGATTTAATTTTTTTTTAGTGAGATTATAGCGATTCAAGTTTGTCCTAAAGGGGAAAGGGGGATGGGTTTATATAGCAGTAAAATCGGATGCACAAACAAGGGAAATAGTTGAATAAACACAGGTAAGGAAAGATTTCAAGTAAACACAGGCGAAGAAAAAGGGAAAATATCGCATGTAGGTCAGTAAAATAAGCAGAAAAGGAAAAATATCAATAGTTAGGGTTTTAAACTCAAAATAGACCAATTGGTATGAAGAATCAAGCTATTTTTCATGTATTTGGACGAGATATTGTTCAAATCTCCAATATTGAGGTTTATTCATGTCAGATATAGAGGCAGTATTTGCCAAAATTAGGCAAATACCTAAGTATTATCATAATCGAAGGGCCAATACCAAGAGAATGCAAATATGGTAAGCAAATAATGGTGAAATCCCATTATCAACAGGATTTGGGGTGTGACGGCTAGGGTTCATGAGAGAGGGAGAAGGGGTT
This sequence comes from Nicotiana undulata, assembly GCA_005239495.1. Taxonomy (NCBI): domain Eukaryota; kingdom Viridiplantae; phylum Streptophyta; class Magnoliopsida; order Solanales; family Solanaceae; genus Nicotiana; species Nicotiana undulata. The sequence continues at coordinate 105,283 of ML267468.1, forward strand.
GAGAGGATGAAGAGATGGCGGATGAGAGATAATGTGGGATTATGGTTTGGGATGTTAAGTTAAAAGAGGTAGGTTAAATGTAGGTCGTTGATCTTTGAGATCAACGACCAGAATTTTAAAAGGGGACTGGAGCGGGTTGTGATTAATGGGTCATTGGTTTGGGTTGGGATTATTTGGGATAGGTAGTAGGTAATTGGGATGGGTAATTGGGTTGGTTTGGGTAGCTTATGTCCGAAATAATTAGGAAAAATGGGCTATTATTTAAGTACCCAATTAAATTAGTAAATATTCATAAAAAATGATAAATAAAATAGTAGAAAATATTATTTATGCATAAAAATGGTAGTAACAATTATTTAACACTATAAAAATATGAAAAGCCATTTGTTTGCATAAATAAAGTAATTATAAGTATATACGGGCTATTATTGCAAAATATGTCATTTTAATTTTTAAAAATGCAAATGTAATTATAATAAATTAACCAAAAATATTTAAAACCTAGTTTGGATTTAAATGATGAATTTAGATGATAATATCATCATAAAAATAAATTTTGATGCAATTAACGATTATTTATCTAATAAAATATGGGAATAAATTTATTTAAAAAACTTTAAAATTATAGAAAATTAGGAAAGATGATTGTATGTGTTTATAAATCAAATGATGATACATATGTACTATTATGAAAGTATATATGTATATTTTAAAAAATATGAGGAAAAAATTGGGTATCAACAGTTGCCCCTCTTTACTCGGGAAGGATGAAAGAGTTGTCGGGTAAAGAAATGATGACTGATTTTGACCGAACGGGGTGATTTGAAAGAGATAGTCCGCACTATGGCTTCTGAGCTTCCTACATATCCCTGATTTTAAAGGAATCAGGCCGTGTGTAGTTCTGGATCCAACGGTGCAACGAACCGGTGGAGTTGTTTGTAAGAGTGGACACAATATTCCGGGTGGGATCAATTGGGATTTGAAAATGGCTATGGGTAAGTGAGAATGGGTAACGGATGATGATCAGTTACGTTTGAAATAACTGGAGGATATTGGCATTGAGTGAGAACTGGAGCAAAGATTGCTCCCGTTAGGATAATGGTTACCTTCCGGATTGCTTGCAAACTCAAAACACAATATGCGCATATAGATTCTTCATAAATTTAAACATGATGAAAATTCCCTTTGGACCATGGATATTGTCTTTGGATGGTGCGGATGACGTCCTTAGACCATGATGTCCCGAGCCATGAATTGTGCGATAAAGGATTCGCAGGCCATGAAATTATGTTCTCGAGCTATGAAGATGGTGCCTCCGAACCATGATGCCTTTGAATAATGATGTGCAAGATTAGTAAATCCTCAGGCCATGGCATGGTGTCTTCCGGCTATGAGGATGATGCCTTTGGACTATGACGCCTTTGGACAAATTGGCTATATTTCAGCCCATGAGATGCAGAGGCATGATGCTTGAAATGAAACAAGACAAAGATTAATCTTGTGTAAGATCGGAGGCAGAGCTTAGCCCCGAGAGAAGGGAGTAATGCAAGGTTTGGAATAGAGCAACATTTGTGGCCATGTAAGGAGAGACAGTGCTTATTCTCGTGCTGGAAAGGCGGAGCTTATCCTTATGCAAATAAGGAGGCAGGGCTTAGCCTTATGCAAGATTTGAGACAGTGCTTAGTCTCGTGCAATGAGAAGGCAATGCTTAGACTTATGCAGATTGAGAGGCAGGGCTTAGCCTCATGCAAGAATTGAGACAAATCTTAGTCTCATGCAAGGAGAAGGCAATTCTTAGCCTTATGCAAATGAGGAGGCAGGGCTTGGCCTCATGCAAGATTTTGGACAGTGCTTAGTCCCATGCAAATGGAAGGCAATGCTTAGCCTTATGCAAATGAGGAGGCAGGTATTAGGAATTGAGACAGTTCTTAGTCTCATGCAAGGAGAAAACAATGCTTAGCCTTATGCAAATGAGGAGGCATGGCTTAGCCTCATGCAATAATTGAGACAATGCTTAGTCTCGTGCAAGGAGAAGGCAATGCTTAGACTTATGCAGATTGAGAGGCAGGGCTTAGCCTCATGCAAGAACTGAGACATAGCTTAGTCTGATGCAAGAAGAAGGCAATTCTTAGCCTTATGCAAATGAGGAGGCACGACTTAGACTCATGCAAGAATTGAGACAATGCTTAGTCTCGTGCAAGGAAAAGGCAATGCTTAGCATGCAGATTATGGGAAAATGGAAATTTTATTAAATTCTGACCGAACCCACAAGACTGCCTATGTGTCCCCTCTTAAACGGGAATCAGGTCAAGCGTAGTTCAATTACATCATATGAAAAAATGCAAATAGTTTACATATAGTATCTTTTGACTGCATCTGAGTTGATAGGCTTTGTCCAAATTTCTCGATCCATTTCTGCGAGTATGAGTGCTTCTCCTGTTAGTACCCCGTGAACCATATAAGGGCCTTTCTAGTTGGGTGAGAATCTCCCTTTCGCTTCGTCTTGATGTTGAAAGATCCGTTTCAACACCAGCTGCCCTAGTGTGAACTGTCTAGGTCTGACCCTTTTGTTGAAGGCTCTGGACATCCTATTTTGATAAAGCTGACCATGACACACTGCATTCATTCTTTTTCCATCTATGAGGGCTAATTGCTCATAGAAGCTCCTTATCCATTATGCATCACTGAGTTTGGCTTCTTGTATAACTCTCAAGGAAGGAATTTCTACCTAAGCTGAGTATCTCGGTCTCGTCCAGGTTGGACTTAGGTTTGTTCTCAAAGTTCTCAACTTCTCTGACTATTTCCTCAGGTATTACTTCTTCTTCTTATACCTCTTTCGAGTCACTATCCTTATGTTGCGTTGTCTCATTACATGTCACAATCGTTGGTTTATCAAGGTAAGAAATAGTAATGAAAGATAATGATAATAAAACATCAAATTATTGATAAATGCTGAAACATTAAGCAAAGTAGCGTTTAAGTGACTCCAAACAATGTTTTTCAAAACAAAATACTGAGAGAAAGATGTTTTTAAAACAAAAATACTCAAAAGAATTGTTTTTCAAATAACACTAGTAGCCATGCTATCCCGGGACACGTCTGGACCTAGATGGTTCGGCGGTCCAATTCTTGAGAATTGATCCCCTCTCCACTTTCTGGATGATAAGGCCTTCTTCCTCCTCCTCCTCAACTATCACATTGCAGTCCATGTTTTCGTCTTCAAAGAACAAGTTCCTTAGACCAGCCTAAGCTTCCTCTTTTTCAGATCCCCATATTGTATCGACCTGATGAAAAGATTGGCTCAGATGTGGCACTGGTTGCTCAAGTGGGTAATAGGGACCACGCCATAGCGGCGACCAATCATCATATTCATTCCAGGTATAGTGATATCCAAGCACAAAAGTTGTATCGTGATGCATTGGCTATATCGGTTTGGTAATGCTTGGAGATTCTTCCTGACCCCTTTACCGGATTCATACCCTGACCATGCTAGTATGCTTTCTATTTTGCTGCTCCACCATTTGTCTTTCTCAATCGCATTGACGCAGTCAATGCGGTGATAAGTCTCTCCACCCAACTTCCTCCTATTCTCCACGACCGGAACGGTTTGGTTGGTATAATGGGATTACTCATATCTCCATTAACGATTACTTCCTGATGATTCCATTCGAATTTCACGGCCTGGTGCAAAGTAGATGCCACAACCCCGACAACATGTATCCAAGTTCGTCCCAACAACAGATTGTATGAGGCAGATATGTCTAGCACTTGAAATTCAACATCGAACTAGGTCGAACCCATGTGCAAGCATAGATTGGTTTCCCTGATTGTGAATTTTTGTGAACCATCGAACGCCTTCACGTTCATAGTCCCTACTCATATTTCATGCAAACCTTTACCCAACCTTTTCAGAGTTGCCAGCAGACAGATGTTGAGGCTGGACCCTCCGTCTATCAAAACTCTGGCAATGAATTTATCCTAGCATTGCACCGTGATGTGTAGTGTCCTGTTGTGGCTCAATCCCTCTGGTGGCAACTCATCTTCCTGAAAGGTGATCTTGTGGCTCTCGAGTACTTGCCCCACCATGTTGACCATTACCCCACTGGTGATATTGTTAGGTACATAAGCTTCATTCAACACCTTCATCAAAGCATTCCTATGCGCCTCAGAATTTTGCAGCAGTGATATGATGGATATCTGGGCGGGAGTTTTGTTCAGATGGTCTACCACAAAATATTCCCTTGCTTGTAACTTTCTCTAGAGATTATCTGGACTAGTTTCAATGATGGGTTTCTTTGGCAGCAACTTTTTTACTCGTTCCTCCCAAATTCTCGGGTGTATAAACTCTACCGGTTCTGGTCATCCCTTGTGCCGAACCAGACTCTTCCATTTTTTCTTTCCCTTTCCTCTTGGATTAGACAACATAATCCCAAGGTACGACATTGGAATTAAAGGGCGGTGTGGATGCTATCGACAGTGAAGGGTGCGGTTATTTCTACTTCAAATGGAGCAGGTGCGGCTGCAGATGTTGTCACTTTAATTTCGAATGGAGTTGATGCGGCTACCTCAACTTCGATTAGTAGTTGTATCTGTACCACAATAGGAGTGAGTGTGAGTGTAAGTTTCTTAGGATCATCACCTTCCCGAATAAGCCCAATTGATCCTTCAGGATCTCATTCTTTATCAGTCTCTATTATATTTACTCCTTCACCCCTATGGTTCGGGAGAGGGTTGTTGCAGACATTAGGTGTGACTTCCTTTGCTTGTATGACCTTGGTATCAATCAATGTCTGAATCTTGTCTTCCAGAGTGCGGCATTCATCGATGGTATGCCCCTTTATGCCGGAATGGTATGCACATGTTTTTTTGGATTGACCCACTGGGAGGAGTGTTTCATGGTGACAGCGAGAATAGGGGTAACATATCCAGCAACCTTCTATCTTTCATATAATTGGTCTATGGGCTCAGAAATATGGGTGTATTGTCTGGGTGACCAGCGATCGAAGCTGGGTCTAGGTTTTGGATAGTTTTGGCGGGCTGGCAGTGAGTGATAATATGTTGGTTAGGTGTTATAAGTGTGATAAGCAGTAGCAAGTTGGGGATATCTGGGAGGTGAAGGTTGATATGTGGGTGGAGGTGTTTGGTATGTGAGTTGATATTTTGGACCTTGGGCTACCATCACTGCCCCTATTTCTTTCTTCTTTGATATACCCCATGACTGTAATGCTTTGTTCGTAGCCTGCAATGCCTCAAAATTGGTTACCATCCCGCTCTTGATCCCTTCTTCAATCCTTTCCCTGAGTTTGATGATGTCGGAGAATTTGTGATTTTCGATGACCATTAACCTTTCATAGTATTGTGGATCTTGGGCCCAAACGAAGAATTTTTTCATCTGTTCTTCTTCCAATGCCAGCCCAACCTTTACAACTTCTGACCTCCATCGAGTAGCATACTCGCAGAAAGTTTTCGTTGGTTTCTTCTTAAGGTTCTGTATGTAGAAGACGTCCGGTGCATTCTCTATATTAAACCTGAATTTGTCCATGAAGTCTGATGCCATGCTTACCCAATTAACCCACTTCTTGGGATTTTGACTGATGTACCAAGATAGGGCGTCTCCAGTGAGACTCTTCATGAAACAACTTCATGCGAATCCTTTTATCCTTCCCAACTCCCACGAGTTTGTCATAGTATGTCCTCAAATGTACCTTCGGGTCACCTGTTCTGTCAAACATCTCGAACTTAGGAGGTTTGTAACCCTCCGACTGCTTTACGTCTTGCTGAATACACAGATCTTCATAATTCAAACCTTCAATACTTTTGCCTCCTTAGACACCCTAGACTCGGCTTGTGAGCTTCTTGAGCTCCTCCGCCATATTCTTGATGATCAGGTCCTTCTCAGCGGATTCTGGTATGTATGAGGTTGGTTGAGTGGAGTGAGGTAAGATTTCTACGTATATGGGGTTGTTTTGGTAGATACTAGGGGTTTGAGTGTAGTGATGATCATTGGTTGAATTTTTCGGATCGAGAATAGGTTGTGGGGTATTTTGAGGGGTATGGTAAGTAGTGGTTTACGGGCACTGAGTCGGAAGATGTTAGTGCAGCGGAGGTGTTGGTACTGGTGGAGGATTAGGATTTTGGGGAGGTGTTGCGTATTGATGGGGTGCAGGAGGATTTTGTGGACGTTGGTTTGGTGTGTTTTGAGAAGATACTGGGTTTCGGGTGTTTTACTGGTTAATATCTAGGACATTTAGGGTGAGGGAGATGTTTTCCAAGTTGCGGACCTGCTCAAGTTCCCCTTGCAATTCTAGTATTTTCTGCTCTAGCCGGAGGACCAAATCATTCTGTGCGAGAGTACTTCGACCGTCTGAAGTTTCAACATTCTCCACGTGCGCAACATTTTCTTTCCAGATACCACTCATATCATCCATCTTAGCCTTTCCCTTACTTTTCGGATCACTTGGAGGAGGAGGAGGTGGAGGGCCTCTGGATCTGGTATAGTATGCTGATGATGCCAGTATCTGCGAACCAACCTTAGGGGATGGGAATAATCGAAATAAATAAAAAAACAAAAGGTAAAAAAGTCAGTAAGGGGTTTTGAAAAGATATTTGCAGTATATAAACAATTATTGCGGAAGTATAAATTTGCGTCCTAATTTGGGAACCTCGTTGTGACCGAGGTAGGCCTAGAGACACGTAGATTTGGAGAAATTTAATGCCGATAACTGCCTCATTTCATTAATGTAGTAAATAAGACGAACTTTTAAAATGACAATAAATAGATGAGTCACTAATGGCATTTTCCTTATTACATTCGAATTCCAAAATGGCTCTAGAAAAGCAAATAATCCTAATCTACTTGGTCCCAGAGGGACCTTTTCCAAGCTTGGCTTTCTTGGCTCCATCAATTAGATTCCCCAGGTCGCGCATGTCTAGCAGCAGATACGCCCTTTCTAGGTGTCCTTCTTCGTTTCCCTCTGCATTCTGACAGTCTACGACCATTTTCCCTTCCAGTTCCATTAGACCCAGCTCCAAATATTCCAACCTTTCTGTCGACTTCGTAGCCATTTACTTCCACTCACTAATTGACTCTATGTCTATATTGTGATGTTCCAAATGTATGGCCTCGAATTCAAGGACTCTTTTGCGTAACCTCTTATACTTCACCTGTGCTTCAGCAGCTTCATCTATGACCCTGTTTCCTTGACCGACCCCTAGCTCGACTATTCTTGCTATGTTATCATCCAACCACGATAGGTAAGTACACATGTCGTGTGTGGTATCGATATGGCTCAATGGTATCCTTTTCCATAATAATCTTCAAATGCCACATGTGTTGGGCCTCAAATTTGTATGGAATGGCATCATCTTGAAAATCTATTTTTTAATGACTCATTTTGGAGACTCGCGGTATGACTTGTTTTCTATCATCTTGTCTCATGACCCTGATAGGAACATAGGGATATATGCCCCTTAACCCAATCAACACCAAATGCGGAACATCCCTGGACCTGATGATGAATTCGCTAGTAACATCCAATGGACCTTGTCCTCGGTCAGATCGCTGAAAAACTGTACCCAATCTATAGCATTCTCCGGTTGTGCAAACCTATCTGGGATGAAGGTCATTCTTTTCGGATGATGGAAATGTCATTCCATGGCCTTCATGGAAATTCCTGACGGTATGGCCTCTTTTAAGATGCTCCAACAACCAAATCTGCAGTAGCAAGTTGCAACCCTCAAAATTTTTGAACCCCTTCTTGCAACGGTCCAGAGCTCGGTAGATTTCTGCTACGATCATTGGGATAATAGTGTATGTTTCTCCCTCAATTCCTTCCATTAAAGCTTTGGTTACCATAGCCAACCTAGTGTGAATCCTATCTCCTTGATTGGAAATACTATCATACCCAGAAAATAGACGATGAACACAAAAATGCGACGATGAGTCCAACCCAGGGAAGTGATGCATAATTCATCGTAAAAAATACGACATGATTTGATGTGTCCATATCGTTCGTAGAGGAAGTCGAAAGGTATGTAGGACTTCTTCAGGCATACTAAATCATCATTCTTTCTCAGACCCATCATTTTCAAAAAACCCTTAGGATTACGATTTTCTAGCACCAACAACCCAGGACTATCCCAAAGTAAGCCAACGAAACCTCCTATTTCCTCCAGGAGGGGAGTCATTTCTATATTGCCAAAACGAAACACGACCCTTTATCCATCCCATAACATGGTAGCAGCCTCGATCAGTTTGTTATTTTGCTGGATGTCTAACAAGGAGGGTAAATTTCCGAGAACCCTCTTCACATGACTTTTGTCGCTTGGCGAAATATTTCCCCACCAATCTAGCAATAAAGGTGGTATATTTCGGACCATGCCGAACTGGGGACTTCGTGCCTCACTTTTTGCAAAATAAACAATGTTAGACCCTTCCCCCCTCCGGATTTGACTAATTACACATTAACGATTAGCATATCGACACGTTTTCTCCAAATAATGCATGTATCATGATTGTGCCCGTTGGGATTCTGGAAATCCCGGTAGGCTTTGGACAAGGCTTTTCCTTATAGGATTATTATGCGGACAACATACTAACCCCTTCTAGGTTTGAGCATGATACGTGTACAGTTATTATCAGAGTAAGGTTTCTATAGAATTCTAGACTGCTACCCTCAAGCGGACAACTTGAGAGGGAAATGCATGAAACCGTCGATTGCATAGTTGATCGACTAGTTGTACCGCAAATAAGCCTTTCCAAATTAAAAGGGGTAACATAGGAAAAGCGCGGACACTCATCAAGTGCCTCTATCGTATTAGTTACGCACGAGTGGAATATGATGTTGAGCATGTATTTACGCAAAAAAGGAAAATAACACGTTGTCAAGTATTTGGAATGATGAAAACGATAAAATGCAGTATTTAATAATTGTAAAGACATGAAAGAAAGAAAAAACAAGAAAAAGGAGTTAGTTCTCATAACGAAAAAAGCGATAAAATGGGAAAGACATGACAAAAAGGGAAGTTAGTGAGCATAGTTGAGATAATAGTGGAGGAAATGCATGTTGCAGCCAAATTAAATTAAGGATGGCAAGTAAGTCCATATAAAGGGAAAATGGGAAAGAGGTGTGCATGTTGCAATGACAAGGGTAAATGGGAGCAGGATGTTAAAGCATTAGCAGAATAATAAAGACACGTTTATCTAGAAAGACTAATTCACAAACAAAATTCGTTAAGGTAAGAGCCTAAGGATATCCCTAGTAGAGTCGCTATGCTGTCGCACCCCCTTTTTCTCGCGAAATCGGGTTTCGACATTTTGACAACTCCTTTTGAGAAGGGAAAATAATTGGATATTGGTAGAGTCGCCACCTAACGGATTAAGGTGCGTTAGAGAACCTATTGCAAATAACTCAGATTATACTAGTTTGCACCACCAGAGATCGGGTAAGGGCTCAAGTTACCTCGAGGGGAAGGTGTTAGGCACCCTCGAGGTCCACAACGGTGGGTCTCGGCCGAATTAACTTATGTGAATTAGTCTAATAAGGAAGGTGAAGGAATTATTTAATAGGGATGGGGGGTCCTAAGTTTTTTAGCCTATAGGATCACCCCGTGCAACATAAATAATACTTTATAACTTCCCCAAAACGGGGGTGTTACTCATATTATTCAGGGGGCACAGACTATCACCTCCTGCTACCCAATTACTATCTTTGAGTTTTTACCTAAAGCACTCTAATTAATTCTAAATCGTGTCCTATGCATGAACTACCCGTCCCTTACCTACGATCCTGGAGGCATTGTGACCTCTATTTTTGGATGATACTAGACTTAACATAGGTTGCTCAAAATTGAAAAATACTAAGCGACATACAAAAATAGTTAGAACTTTCAAATAAACACAAGTACGGGCTCAACTTAGCCTCCACATTTAAACAGCAAATGCACACGAACTGATTAGCATTAGCAAGTTTTATTAATTGCAGAATCCTATAGACAGGATATCTATGTGATGTTGAACGAACAAGCAGGCAGTCATGTATAAAATCAGTTTCATAATGCGATTATTAGAACCTACATAGATTTTCCTACTAATTTTAGAATAATATGATTAAGCCTATCATCATAGTATCTAGGTGTTTTACGCGATAGTAAATAATGGCAAGTCACAGGAACATACCCAAAATTTATTTGTTTAATACTATAGGCATGCTTTCTAATGAGAGTAGCAATACAGTGTTTGGACGATCATGAATAACGAGCAGAAATTAAATTGGTTCGAACCTCTAGGCATGCTTTCTACAATTTATCTAGTTTCAGATCCTATAGGCATGATTCCTATAATTTGATCCAGTTTTTAGATCCTATATGCATGATCTCTATAATCTGAACAATGTCGATTCCAATAATCATGATTTCTACAATCCAAACAGTATGCAAGCAGGAATTCACACACATTGGACCATACCATTTCTATAGGCATGGTCCGTAATAGAACATAATCAAGCCAAGCATTGATCCTATGGGCATGGTTTCTAGCACATAATTACTTAATAAATTAATACACCTAGAAGCATGAGTTCTATCATAGCATTAATCCTATAGGCAGGATTTCTAGCATACAATTTCAACAACACAATATAGAACCTATAGGAAAGATTTCTACCTAACTTTACAAATGTAAAATAAGAACCCCTTCCCAATTTTACTAATACCCCAGAATTATTATTACAAAACTATTACAGACCAGAGTTAATGAATGAATTACAAAATAAGTAAAACTGTAGATAGCCCATAGCAGACCCAAATACACCTGGACATGCCAGACCTTCAACTCATGACAGCCCCAAAGCTCATGTTCATAGATACACAATAACCAGTGGTGGATGATTCACCCATATTTCGAAGATAAGCATACAGAAACCAAATCTCTAGTGTGTCAGAGTTCCAAAGGGCTTCAAGAACCCAAGGAAGTGATCACACTAAAGAAACTGATCAAAAACAGTTCAAGGAAGACTAGAGACCAAACAACAATGTTTCAGAGTTCACAAGGGTCTCACAGGGACCCCGAGTAGTGCTCACACTAGGAAGGTCAAGGATAGAAACTAAATAGCCTTGGATTTCAGTCGGTAAGGATGAGGATTCAGAATAGCATAGGTAACACATGAAAAAGAGTAGGCAATGGCTAAGGGAAAGGATCTAAAAAGATGTACTTAGTATTAAGAAACAAATACAAAAAAGTTTAAAACACAGAACATTTGATCAAAAGGTCAACAAGACTTAGAGACAGGTTTGTCATTTACCAAGCAATACATAGGCAAAATCATATAGGGAGAGTTAGGAAAACAAGTTGGCAAGATTCACAAAGACTTTCATACACAGGTGCATAATACCTAACAAGTTAAAGCCTAAAAGTTGTAATTTATGCTAAGTGTACACCCCTGTATCAAAGAAAGCCATGTTTACTCACACTAGGAAACAAAAACAACATTTAGACATAGAAGAGAAAACACAAATTTGATACCTACTCTAGAGTCAAGTAATCACTGAAGGAATATGGAATCAAATGAACCACAGACATGCTAAGAGACATATTATTAGGGATCATAAGTGACAGAAAGGATTTAGCACTGATCCGAACATATTATATATGCAAGACAAACATTGCAAAGATTTAGAGTAGGATGAGCAGTTGAACTTGTGTCAAATACCACTTGTAAGTATTCTAGTATTGACATAGTAGACTTATTATCTTGAGAGATTCAATGCAAGTGCAAAACTAACAAAGTTTCATACAGAAGCAGTCTAGAATGCATTAAGCTAAACAAACTTAAGAGGGTTCATATTATTCAAGTTAAGAATGAGCAGTCTCGGAACTAGAAGCATTAGGTGAAATTAGAATACTAAAGACACTCAAAACAAATACAAAGTTGACAGAATCATGCATGAAAATAAACCTAAAACACACTGGGCCATGAACTTATATAAAATTACAGATACATATTAACGAAATGGAAAAGGTACAATAACTCACTAGTTAAGCGAGAAAAGAAAGGATAATGCCCACAATAGCGAGAACCCAGAATTTCTGGCCTTGGCTTTCAGCCAGACAAGAACCAGAGATAGAACAAGATAATGAAGAAACCATAGAGCAAAGCTTTAAAAAATAATTAGTGAGATTATAACGATTCAAGTCTGTCCTAAAGGGGAAAGGGGGATGGGTTTATATAGCAGTAAAATCGGATGCACAAACTAGGGAAATAGTTAAATAAACACATGTAAGGAAAGAAATCAAGTAAACACAGGCAAAGAAAAAGGGAAAATCTCGCTTGCAGGTAAGTAAAATAAGCAGAAAAGGAAAAGTAGCAAACTCCAAACCCTAGTTAGGGTTTTAAACTCAAAATAGGCCAACGAGTATGAAGAATCAGGCTATTCTTCATGTATATGGACGACATATTGTCAAAATCTCCAAGGTTGAGGTTGATTCATGTCAGATATAGAGGTGGTATTTGCCAAAATTAGGCAAATACCTAACTATTATCATAATCGAAGGGCGAGTATCAAGAGAGTGCAAATATGGTAAGCAAATAATGGTGAAATCCCATAATCAACGGGATTTGGATAGGGGATTTGGGGGTGTGACGGTTAGGGTTCATGAGAGAGGGAGAAGGGGTTGAGAGTATGTAGAGAAGGCGGATGAGAGGGAATGGGCGATTAGGGTTTAAGGTGTTAAGTTAAAAGGGGTAGGTTAAATGTAGGTCGTTGATCTTTGAGATCAATGACCAGGATTTTAAAACGGGACTGGGGCGGGTTGTGATTAGTGGCTCATTGGTTTGGGTTGGGATTATTTGGGCCAGGTAGTAGGTAATTGGGATGGGTAATTGGGTTGGTTTGGGTAGCTTAGGTCCGAAATAATAAGGGAAAATGGGCTATTATTTAAATACTCAATTAAATTAGTAAATAATTTGTAAAATATGATAAATAAAATAGTAAAAATATCATTTGTGATAAAAATGGTTAATAACAATTATTTAACACTATAAAAATACGAAAAGTTATTTTTTGCATCAATGAAGTAATTATAATTATATACGGTCTATTATTGCAAAATGTGCCATTTTAATCTTTAAAAATGCAAATGTAATTATAATAAATGCATCAAGAATATTTAAAACCTAGTATGGATGTAAATGATGAAGTTAGATGATAAAATCATCATAAAAATAATTTGTGATGCAATTAATGATTATTTATCTAATAAAATATGGGAATAAATTGATTTAATTTTTTTTTTTAAATTATAGAAAATCAGGAAAGATGCTTGTATGTGTTTATAAATCAAATGATGATGAATATATACTATTTTGAAAGTATATATGTATATTTTAAAAAATATGAGGGAAACATTGGGTATCAACAATAGGGTGTTGGGCGAGTGTAACGACCCGGCCGATCGTTCGGTGAGATTAGCCTTGTTTCCATTGTTTCTTCTTTATCACATGTTATATAACCTATTTATGTTGTGTTGGGTCGGTTGGTTCCGGTTCGGATTGGTCGTGGTGAGAAATGAGACACTTAGTCTCTTAAATTGGCCTTATGGTTAGAAAAGTCAACCGGGAGTTGACTATTAGGTAAAAGACCTCGGAATGTGGATTTTATGGATCGGGTAGCTTTGTTAGGTGATTTGGGACTTACGAATATGTCTGGAATGTGGTTTTGATGCCCGGAGTAGAATTTGGCTTGAACTAGCGAAAGTGAGTTTTGGCGATTTCCGGTAGGCAGTGCAAAATTAGCCATCGGGTCGGAATGGATTTTCAAAAGTGTGAACAGGTCCGTTGTCATTTTGAAGTGTGTGCAAAATTTCAGGTCATTCGGACGTGTTTTGGTTAGTTTCGGCATCGTAGATGATTTTCGAAAGTTTGAAGATTCTTAGGCTTGAATCATGAGTTGAATCGGTGTTTCGATGTTATTTTGGGTGTTCCGAGTGTTCGACTAAGTTCGGGTGACCATTTATGACTTTTTTTGTTTTTGGTTGGGGTCCCGAGGGGCTCGGGGTGATTTCGGATAGCCATCGAGGAATTGGAAGTTGGAAAATGCAGCATAAATGCTGTTGGTGCTGTTTTTCTGGTGTGGCCGCACCTGCGGAAGGGAAGCCACATGTGCGATGGCCGCAGGTGCGGATAAGGGGCGCAGGTGCGGAAATGGCTAGGTTGAGGATATTCCGCAAGTGCCAGATTTGGACCGCACCTGCGAAGCCGCAGGTGCGGGGAATGAGCCGCAGGTGCGGTTTCACTAGGCAGAAAGTATAAATACCCAGCCTTCGTAAATTTGAGTTATTTCACAAATATTTTCATTTGGAATTGAGCTTTGAGAGAGGGGTTTGAAGGTGGAAATCAAGAGAACTTCGTGGAGGTAAGATTTGTGAACCTAAAACTCATTTCTATGCGATTTTTGGACTCATTAAGGGTGAATTCATGGAAATTAGTGCCTAAATTGGGGGTTTAGGGCTTGGGAAATTAGAGACTTTAATTGAGGAATTGAAGGGTCAATTGTGGCTGGATTTTGATGTATTTTATATGATTAGACTCGTGGAAGAATAAGGATTCTAGTTTTGTAATTTTTATCGAATTCCGAGAAGTGGGCCCGGGGGTCGGGTTTGGCCAATTTCGGGATTTTTACTTAATTTTGATAACTTTCGAATAGGTTTCATCTTCCTAGAATATATTGATGATAATGATCTCGTTTTGGTCAGATTCGGAGTGATCGGAGGTCGATTCAAGGGGCAAGAGCATCGCGGAGTAGCTTTCGGGCCGGTTTGAGGTAAGTAATGATTGTAAATCCTGTCTTGAGGGTATGAAACCCCGGACTTAATATTTTCTCACTATTTTGGAGTGGCGCACATGCTAGGTGACGAGTGTGTGACGTGCACTGATAGGGGATTGGGACTTGGTCCGTCCCGTTGCAATTATTGAGTTGCGTAATTACTTCTAAATCATATGATATATTGTGTTTTAAGACTAGCACTGTATTTTGGGTTGTACGACATGTTTGGGGCCTTGTGCCAACCTGTTTAGACCCCTTAGGGGCTGTTTTCTATTATTCCTCACTGTATTGACCTTTGATTTACACTTAGTCGTATCTTGTTTAACTGATTTCGAAACACAGTCTTACTTATACTATTTTGTGATGAAAAAATAATATTTTAGGTCGAGTATCCCGTTTACTGATAGCCCGAGTGACTTTTTGAGAGATTTCTGACTGAGTGTGGCTGAGGGCCTATGTTGTTAGGATATTTTGGGATTGGGATACACGCCGCATCATGTTACACTGTTATGTTATGCGAGAGGCCGAGAACCTGAGTGATTATGCCATGAGATGGCTTGATATTAGCGTTTGGGCTGTAGGAGCCCCTCCGGAGTCTGTACACCCCCAGTGAGTGCATGTACTTATTGAGTGCGAGTGCGAATGCCGATTGCCGAGTGGTGAGAGATTTGGGAGACATGAGTGACTGTGAGGTAGCCCGAGGGGCTGATACTGAGTGATTATGAGACATGCTGAGTAATTGATGCTGAGTGATGATACACCCGAGGGGCAGTTTATGATAAGTGTTTTTATTTGAAAGACTGTTTATGAACTCTGCCTTCTTTTTGCTCATGCTAAATTATTTTGACTTCTATGGAAACTGTGAAAAAGGTATATTTCAAAGGATATTTTTACCGAAACTAAATTGTAAATGCTACAAAATACTTTATCTGTGTTTTGTGGAAGTAAGGCTTCAGTTACTATGCATTTATGACTACTTTTACTTGTTTTATAGCCTTAGACATTATTTACTTTCATTACTACTGAGCTGGCGTACTCACATTACTCCCGGCACCCCTGTTTGCAGATACAGGTGTCGGTTCTCAGCGCTAACTTCCTTCTTTTCTCTTGGATCCGGAGTTGGGATTCTGAGGTAGCTATTCGGCGTCCACAACTTACTCTTTTCCCCTTTCTTATGATGTCATTTTCTTCTTGTCCTAGACTTGATGTAGTACGAAAGTAGAGTTTATCTTGTATTAATCATAGATGCTCATGAGGGGTTGACTCCAGGTTTTGGGGCAGTGCTTAGACTATTTTATTCATTTCGTTGCTTAAATTGTGAAATATAAAAAATATTATGAAATATCGGAACGATTTTGAAATTTATGAAAAGTCTTATGTTAATACACGATTGTTTGGCTAGCCTAGTACCATGATAGGCGCCAGCACGGCCGACTTAGGATTTGGGGTCGTGACAAGTTGGTATAAGAGCCTAGGTTACATTGGACTCAACGGTCATGAGCAGGTTTAGTAGAGTATTGCAGACCGGTACAGAGACGTCTGTACTTATCTTCGAGAGGCTACAGGACCCTTAGGAAAAATATCACATTCTTGAATTCTGTCGTGCGAATCTGTAGATTCTGGAAATCTAAACTGTTGTTGTTTCATTATCTCACAGATGGTGAGGACACGCACTACCGATCAGGGTGACCAGACACCAACTAGGCCAGCGATAGGTCAAGGACGCGATCGAGGCCGTGGTAAGGGTAAGGGTGCAGCCCGTGCGGCAGCCAGGGCGGTACCCGTGGATCCACATACCAATCATGATTAGGTTCCTGCTGCAGATATTCTAGCGGGACAGGCCCAGGCACCGGGAATGCACATTGTTATTCTGGGTCTTCAGGAGACCCTAGCTCAGATTCTGACTATGTGCACCAGCCTTGATCAGGAAGTCGTTGTATCTACTACTGCTGCTACTTCTCAGGCCGGGGGAGGCACTCAGACTCCAGCTGCCCGGACACCTGAGCAGGTTACCAAAGGGCTTCAGACACCGGGGGCAGCTCCAGCCCAGCCGGTTGCCCCAGCTCAGGATTTTTTTTATCCCAGTTATGCCAGATGACGAGCAGCGCTGGTTGGAGCGATTTAGCAGACTTCAGACTCCGACATTCAGTGGTGCTGAGGGCGAGGATGCCCAGGGTTTCTTAGACAAGTGTCAGAGGATGCTTCATACCGCAGGAATACTGGAGACCAGTGGGGTCTCGTTTGCTACTTTCCAGTTTTTCGGGGTTGCTTTTACTTGGTGGGAGTCTTATGAGAGGCGTAGGCCCGTTGGTGCAGCACCCCTTACTTGGCAGCAGTTCTCCACTATCTTCTTGGAGAAGTATGTTCCCCAGTCTCACAGAGAGAAGCAACGTAGGGAGTTTGAGCAGTTGCAGTATGAGATGCGGTTTTCAAAGTTAGCTCGTCATGCTTCAGAGTTAGTCCCTACTGAGAGGGAGAGGATCAGGAGGTTCGTGGATGGCCTCACTTATCAGCTTCGTATTTTGATGACTAGAGAGAGGGTGTCAGGAGTTACTTTCGAGCAGGCTGTTGATATTACTCACGATATTGAGTCAGTTTGCCGTTAGGAGCGAGAGGAGAGGGAGGCCAAGAGGCCTCGTGGATCTGGTAGTTTCAGTGGTGCTCCTTCCAGAGGGCAGTTTCAGCATGGTAGAGGCCGCTCATTTAGGCCTCCTCAGCTAGTCTGCCCAGCTTATAGTGGTGCATCATCTAGGCAGGGTCCCCGCAGTTCTCATCCTAGCCGTTCTTTATTCAGTGCCCTTCCAGCCTAGAGTTCCTCCAGAGCACCATCAGTTTAGGGTTCCTCTATGCATGGTTCTTCTAGTGGTTATCCTGGTGTTAGGGGTTCCCTTCAGCCCCGGTCTCCAGCTCCAGGGAATTTTTTTGAGTGTGGAGAGTTTGGGCATGTGTGGAGATAGTGTCCTCGTCGTCATGGAGGGTCTTCTCAGTAGAGGGGTCAGCCCTCGACTTCAACTCCAGTTACTTCACCACCCGCCAAGTCAGCTAGGGGTGGGGGTCAGGCAGCTAAAGGCCGTCCTAGAGGGGGAGGTCGAGCAGGTGGAGGATAGGCTCGTAGACTTCAGGCAGGACAGATGTTATGGCCTCCGATGTAGTGATCACAAGTATTATCTCAATCTGTCACCGAGATGCTTTGGCCCTATTTGACCCTGGTTCCACATATTCCTATGTTTCGTCATATGTTTCCCATTTTCTGGATATGCCCCGTGAGTCTTTAGTTACATATGTTCATGTGTCGACTCCGGTGGGCAATACTATTGTTGTAGACCATGTGTATCGATCTTGTGTGATATCTATTGGGGGTCTGGAGACCCGAGTGGACCTATTATTGCTTAGCATGGTTAATTTTGATGTGATAATGGGCATGGATTTGCTATCTCTGTGTCATGCTGTTCTTGATTGTCACGCTAAGACCATGACCTTGGCTATGCCGGGAGTTCCGAGGGTTGAGTGGAGAGGTTCTATTGAGTATGTGCCTAGTAGGGTGATTTCTTACATGAAGGCCCAGCGTATGGTAGATAAGGAATGTTTATCGTATTTGGCTTTTGTGAGGGATGTCAGTGGTGAGACTCTCACTATTGATTCTGTTCCTGTGGTCCGTGATTTATCGGACATGTTTCCTACAGACCTGCCAGGCATGCCACCTGACAGAGATATTGATTTTGGTATTGATCTGGTGCCAGGCACTCATCCTATTTCAATCCCACCGTATCGTATGGAACCAGCGGAGTTGAAGGAATTGAAAGAGCAGCTTCTAGAACTCCTAGATAAAGGGTTCATTCAGCCTAGTGTGTCACCTTGGGGTGCGCCGGTGTTGTTTGTGAAGAAAAAGGATGGTTCTATGCGTATGTGTATTGATTATCGTCAGTTGAACAAGGTTACCGTGAAGAACAGGTATCCCTTGCCTCGCACAGATGACTTGTTTGATCAGTTACAGGGTGCCAGGGTATTTTACAAGATTCACTTGCGTTTTAGCTATCATCAGTTGAAGATTCTGGAGCCCGACATCCCAAAGACTGCCTTCAGGACCAGATATGGTCACTATGAATTTCTTGTTATGTCATTTGGGCTGACCAGTTCCCCAACAGCCTTTATGCACTTCATGCACAATGTGTTTCGACCTTATCTTGATTCCTTTGTCATCGTGTTTATTGATGATATCTTGGTGTATTCCCGATCTCGGAAGAATCATGAGTAGCATTTGAGGATTGTGCTTCAGACATTAAGGGAGAAAAGGTTATATGCAAAATTTTCTAAGTGTGAATTCTGGCTTGATTCAGTGGCATTCTTAGGCCATGTGGTATCTTGTGATGGGATCAAGGTAGATCCAAAAAAGGTGGAGGCGGTGCAGAGTTGTCTTAGACCATCATCAGCTACCGAGATCTGCAGTTTCCTTGGTTTGGTAGGGTACTATCCCCGTTTTGTAGAGGGATTTTCATCTATTGTAGCACCTATGACCAGACTGACCCAGAAGGGTGCTCCGTTCAGGTGGACTGAGGAGTGTGAGGAGAGCTTTCGGAAGCTCAAGTCAGCTTTGACTACAGCTCTGGTATTGGTTTTGCCTACGGGTTCAGGTTCAGGTTCTTATACAGTTTACTGTGATGCCTCAAGAGTTGGCCTTGGAGCGGTATTGATGCAGGACGGTAGGGTGATTGCCTATGCATTCAAACAGTTAAAGGTGCATTAGAAGAATTGTCTAGTGCATGATCTTGAGTTAGCAACCATTGTTCACGCCTTGAAGATTTGGCGTCATTATTTGTATGTGGTGCATTGTGAGATTTTCACTGCCCACCGTAGTTTGCAGCATCTGCTTAAGCATAAGGATTTGAATTGCGTCAGAGGAGATGGTTGGAGCTTCTCAAGGACTATGACATCACCATTCTATACCATCCGGGGAAGGCCAATGTAGTGGTCGATGCCTTGAGTCGCAGAGCAGAGAGTTTGGGGAGTCTAGCATATCTTCCAGCAGTAAAGAGACCACTAGCACTTGATGTTCAGGCCTTAGCGAGTGTGTTGGTGAGATTGGATCTATCAGAGCACCGCCGGGTGTTAGCTCGTGTAGCCTCCAGGTCTTCTCTTTATGACCAGATTAGAGCACGTCAGTATGATGGCTCACATTTACTCGTTCTTTAGGATAGAGTCCGTCGAGGTGATGCTAGGGGCGTAGTTATTGGTGATGATGGGGTTATGAGGATGCATGGTCGGATTTCTGCGCCCAGTGTGGATGAGCTTTGAGAGGTGATTCTAGTAGAGGCCCATAGCTCGCGGTATTCCATCCATCCGGGTGCCGCGAAGATGTAGGAGGATCTGAGACAACATTATTGGTGGAGGCAGATGAAGAAGGATATTGTTGAGTTTGTAGCTCGGTGTCTCAACTGTTAGCTGGTCAAGTATGAGCACCAGAGGCCAGGTGGAGTACTTCAGAGGTTAGATATTCTGGAGTGGAAGTGGGAGCGGATCACCATGGACTTTGTAGTTGGGATTCCACAGAATTTGAGGAGGTTTGATGCTATATGGGTTATCGTGGATCGGCTGACCATGTCCGCGCACTTCATTCCTGTTGGTACTACATATTCATCGGAGCGGTTAGCTGAGATTTATATCAGGGAGATTGTACGATTGCATGGTGTTCCGGTTTCTATCATTTCTGACAAAGGTACTCAGTTCACATCGCAGTTCTAGAGGGTCGTGTAGAGAGAGTTGGGTACTCAGGTGGAATTGAGCACATCGTTTCATCCCCAGACCGACGGGCAGTCAAAGCGTACTATTCAAATTCTGGAGGACATGTTGCGTGCTAGTTTCATTGATTTTGGGGGTTCATGGGACCAGTTTCTGCCACTTGCGGAGTTTGCATATAATAATAGTTATCAATCGAGTATCCAGATGGCTCCGTATGAGGCTTTATATGGTAGGAGGTGTAGATCTCCGGTTGGTTGGTTTGAGCCAGGTGAGGCCAGGCTATTAGGCACATATTTGGTTCAAGATGCGTTGGATAAGGTGAAGTTGATTCAGGAGCGACTTCACATGGCACAGTCTAGGCAGAAGAGTTATGCGGACCGGAAGGTTCGGGATGCGTCCATTATGGTTGGAGAGAAGGTACTGCTTAAGGTTTCACCCATGAAGGGTGTTATGAGGTTCGAAAAGAGGGGCAAGTTGAGTCCCCGGTTCATTGGGCCTTTTGAGGTGCTTTAGAGGGTTGGAGAGGTGGCTTATAGACTTGCTTTGCCACCCAGCTTATCGAGTGTGCATCCGGTGTTCCATGTTTCGATGCTCCGGAAGTATGTTGGTGACTTGTCTTGTGTGTTAGACTTCAGCACGGTTCAGCTTGAGGGTAATATGTCTTATGAGGTGGATCCAGTGGCTATTTTGGGTCGTCAGGTCAGAAGGTTGAGATCTAAGGATATAGCTTCAGTGAAGGTGCAACGGAGGGCAACCAGTGGAGGAGGAAACCTGGGAGACCGAGCGGTAGATACGGAGCAGATATCCTCACTTATTTGAGACTTCAAGTATGTTTCTAGACCCGTTCGAGGACGAACGTTTGTTTAAGAAGGGGAGAATGTAACGACTCGGCCGTTCGTTCCATGAGATTAGCCCAGTTTCCTCAGTTTTTGCTCTATAACATGTTATATAATCTATTTATGTTGTGTTGGGTCGGTTGGTTCCGGTTCGGAGTGGTCGTGGTGAGAAATGAGACACTTAGTCTCTTAAATTGGCCTTATGGTTAGAAAAGTCAACTAAGAGTTGACCATTAGGTAAAAGACCTCGGAATGTGGATTGTATGGTTCGGGTAGCTTCGTTAGGTGATTTGGGACTTAGGAGTATGTCCGGAATGTGGTTTTGATGCCAGGAGTAGAATTTGGCTTGAACTAGCAAAAGTGAGTTTTTGGCGATTTTCGGTAGGCAGTGCAAAATTAACTATCGAGGTCGGAATGGAATTCCGGAAGTGTGAACAGGTCCGTAGTGTCATTTTGGACATGTACGCAGAATTTTAAGTCATTCGGATGTGTTTTGGTTAGTTTCGGCATCTTAGATGATTTTCGGAAGTTTGAAGATTCTTAGGCTTGAATCATGAGTTGAATCGGCGTTTCGATGTTATTTTGGGTGTTCTGAGGGTTCGACTAAGTTCGGGTGATCATTTATGACTTGTTTGTGTTTTTGGTTGGGGTCCCGAGGGTCTCAGGATGATTTCGGATAGCCATCGGGGAGTTGGAAGATGGAAAATGCCGCAGAAATGTTGCTGGTGCTGTTTTTCTGGTGTGGCCGCACCTGCGGAAAGGAAGCCGCGGGTGTGGATAAGGGGCGCAGGTTCGAAAATGGCCAGGTTGAGGAAAGTCTGCAGGTGCGAGATTTGGATCGCACCTGCGAAGCCGCAGGTGCGAGAATTGGATTTAAGTTGGTTTCCGCAGGTGCGCACCTGGGACCGCAGGCACGGCTCCGCAGGTGCACACCTGGGATTGCAGGTGCGAAGAAATGACCGCAGGTGCGGTTTCACTGGGCAGGAAGTATAAATACCCAACCTTCGCGAATTTGAGTTATTTCACCAATATGTTCATCCGGAATTGAGCTTTGAGAGAGGGTTTTGAAGGAGGAAATCAAGAGAACTTCGTGGAGGTAAGATTTGTGAACCTAAAACTCGTTTCGATGTGAATTTTGGACTGATTAAGGGTGAATTCATGGAAATTAGTGCCCAAATTGGGGGTTTAGGGCTTTTGAAATTAGAGACTTTTTGAGGAATTGAAGGGCCAATTGTGGCTGGATTTTGATGTATTTTATATGGGTAAACTCGTGGAAGAAAAAGGATTCTAGTTTTTTGATTTTTATCGAATTCCGAGACGTGAGCCCGGGGGTCGATTTGGCCGATTTCGGGATTTGTGCTTAATTTTGATAACTTTCGAATGGGTTTCGTCTTCCTAGAATATATTGATGATAATGATCTGGTTTTGGTCAGATTTGGAGCGATCGGAGGCCGATTCTAGGGCAAGAGCATCGCGAAGTAGCTTTCAGGCCGGTTTGAGGTAAGTAATGATTGTAAATCTTGTCCTGAGGGTATGAAACCTCGGACTTAGTACTTTTTCACTATTTGGAGTGGCGCACATACTGGGTGACGAGTGTGTGGCGTGCACAGATAGGGATTGGGATTTGGACCCTCCCGTAGCAACTATAGAGTTGCGTAATTAATTGTAAATCATATGATAAATTGTGTATTAAGACTAGCATCGTATTTTGGGCTATACGCCATGTTTGGGGCCTTGTGCCGACCTGTTTAGACCCCTTAGGGGCTGTTTTATGTTATTCCTCACTGTATTGACTTTTGATTTACACTCAGTCGTATCCTGTTTAACTGATTTCGAAACTCAGTCTTACTTATACTATATTGTGATAAAAAAAATGATATTTTGGGTCGAGTACCTCGTTTACTGTTCGGCGTCCACAACTTTATCTTTTCCCCTTTCTTATGCTGTCATTTACTTCTTGTCCTAGACTGGATGTAGTACGAAAGTAGAGTTTATCTTGTATTAATCATAGATGCTCATGACGGGTTGACTCTAGGTTTTGGGGCAATGTTTAGACTATTTTATTCATTTTGTTGCTTAAATTATGAAATATAAAGAATTTTATGAAATATCAGAACGATTTTGAAATTTATGAAAAGTCTTATGTTAATACGCGATTGTTTGGCTAGCCTAGTACCATGATAGGGGCCAGCACGGCCGTCTTAGGATTTGGGGTCGTGACAGCGAGCAGTAGGGTGTTTGGTGAGAGGGGAGATTAGGACGGCAGTGTGGTATTTTAATTAAGGTGTGTGTGTGTGGTGTTTTAGTAGAAAGAAGTAAGAATAAGCGAAAATTAAAAAAAACATTGAGCTTACCTGGCGCCGCTAGGTCTGCCACGATGTGGGTCTCGCTACAGCCCAGGCGACGCCAGCTCTGCAGCAAGGAAAGAACCTAGCGACGCGAGAGAAACAACCTAGCTTAGAGCGCTAGGAACTAGGCGAAGCGAGGTCTGCTGCTAGGTCCTATGTTGTATGTTGTGCGACACGAGTTAAGAAACACGGTCTGGAGCGTACTAATGTGATTTTTTTTCGTTTTGCGAATGACTCCAAACACTATGATCACCTAGCGTGCTTCAGTACCTATTCACACACCAAGACTTAACTAAAAACTTTTTAGTTCCTAAAAACAAAAAGAAAATTCTAGTTACACTAAAATAAACTACGAATTAGGTTGCCTCCCAAGGAGCGCCTTAGTTAACGTCACGACATGACGAATACAACATTACATTGGGTTTCCTCCCACGAAGTTCTTGATTTGACGGCGTGGCACGACGCAGGCAGTCGAACTTAAGGTTCACTCAACATTTTAGGCTCTTGCAAATGAGTCACCGATACAACTCTTTCCTCATCCATGCCCAAGTAATGTTTCAACCTTTGCCTATTGACTCTAAACTTGCGAGAGCCATCTTCTAATTCAATTTCTACGGATTCAGTGGGATGCATTCTACCACATGGAATGGTCCTGACCATATTGACTTCAACTTGACCCGAAAGAACTTTAATCTCGAATTGTACAAAAATACCACATCTCCAGGTTTAAAATTTCGCTCCAGAATATTTTTGTCATGCATCATCTTCATTGTTTCCTTATATAGCCTCGTACTCTCAAAAGCATGGTAACAGAACTCATCAAGTTCATGCAGCTCTGTGACTCTACTCGTTCCAGCGGCCTCCAAGTCCAGATTTAATTGCCTTAACGCCCAGATGGCTCTATGATCTAACTCCACCGGTAAGTGACATGCCTTTCCAAACACAAATTTGTATGGTGACATACCAATCGTAGTTTTGAATGCAGCGCGGTAGGTCCATAGCGCATCATCCAATTTTCTCGCCCAATAAGTCCGAGTAGCATTTACAGTTTTGGTCAAACACTCTTTATTTCTCTGTTCGACACCTCCACTTGCCCACTTGTTTGTGGGTGATATAGAGTGGCAACCTTATGGCGAACACCATATTTCTCCAATAACTTTGCAAAGGCTCGGTTGCAGAAGTAGGTGCCTCAATCACTGATGATCGCTCTTGGAGAACCAAATTGGGTGAAGATATTTTTTCTTAGAAAACCAATAACTCCCTTTGCAGCATTTGTTGGGAGTGACACGACTTTTACCCATTTTGAGACATAGTCCACAACTTTCAGTATGTAAATGTTGTTATATGAGCTGACAAATGGTCCCATAAAATCGATTCCCCATACATCAAATACTTCCATCTCTTGAATTGGGTTTATGAGCATCTCATGTTGACGAGAAATATTCCCCTTCCGTTGGCACTCATCACAACTTTTCACCCAAAAATGTGCATCTTTAAACAACGCCAACCAATAAAAGCCTGACTCCAGCACTTTAACAGTTGTCCTTACTCCTCCTAAATGGCATCCATAAGGAGAAGCATGACATGCCTGCAAAATAGAAGCTTGGTATATCTCGGGAATACATCTCCAGATCATGTAATCAATACAAATCCTAAACAAATATGGTTCATCCCTGAAATACATGTGACAATCACGAAAGAACTTTTTCTTCTGTATAGAGGACAAGTCATAGGGAACAATACCGCTTGCCAGGTAGTTTGCAATATCTGCATACCACGGCACTACCTCAAGGCTCGTGGCTAAAAGTTTTTCATCTAGGATAGTCTCCACAATCTCGTCCACCTCAACCCTCTTTTCAGCTCCTTCAAGACTGGACAAATGATCAGCAACTTGGTTTTCCGTTCCATTTCGGTCATAGATCTCCAAGTCGAACTCTTACAGTAGTAGCACCCATCGAAGTAGGTAGATGAGAGCAGCATGGTAAGTATAAACAATTACCTTCGAGCCTATCAGATATGACCTGAATTTGTCAAATGTGAACAACACTGCTAGCATCTCTTTCTCTGTCACTGTGTAATTCACTTGGGCACCACTCAAGGTTCTACTTGTATAGTAGATTGGAAGCATGAGTTTATATTTTCTCTGCCCAAGAACTTCTCCAACAACATAGTCACTTGCATCACACATCAGCTCAAAAGGTTTTCCCCAGTCGGTTGCCACTATGATTGGTGCAGTCACCAGTATCTTCTTTAACTTCTCAAACGCTACCCTGCAGTCATCAGAAAACACAAAGGGGTTATCTTTTTCAAGTAATTTACGCAAAGGTTAGCAATTTCGGAAAAATCTTTTATAAACCGCTTGTAGAAACCGGCGTGACCAAGGAAACTTCTTATGGCCTTGACAAAAGTAGGTGGAGGTAACTTATCAATTATATCAACCTTAGCACGGTCCATTTCAATGCCCTTACTTGACACTAGGTGTCGCAAGACTATACCTTCCTGTAACATGAAATGACATTTCTCCCAGTTCAGTACCAGATTAGTCTCCATACACCTCTTCAATACTTTTTTCAAGTTCATAAAGCACTCATCGAATGAGCTCCCCGCCATTGAGAAATCAGCCATGAAAACCTCCATTGTGTGCTCTACCATATCTGTAAAAATGGCCATCATGCACCTTTGGAATGTGGCGGGTGCATTGCATAAGTCTAACGGCATTCTTCGAAAGTCATAGATGCCAAACGGACAGGTGAACGACATTTTCTCTCTATCCTCCGGGGAAATAGAGATAAGGTTATACCCCGAGTATCCATCTAGGAAGCAAAAGTATGACCTCCCCGCCAATCTATCTAGCATCTGATCAATGAATGGCAGAAGAAAATGGTCTTTTCAGGTGGCCTTGTTTAATGTTATGTAATCCATACAGATTTGACATCCCCTTATTATTCTTGTTGAGATCAACTTATTGTTCTCATTTTGCACTACAATCATTCCACCCTTCTTTGGCATACACTAAATTGCGCTGACCCCGTTGCTGTCATAGATGGGGAAGATAATTCCCGCATCTAACCACTTGATCACTTCTTTCACATTGGGGTTACGCATTCTTTGATTTTCTCTAGAAGGTTTGTTCCCATCTTCTAGTAGAATCTTATGCATTAAAACGTTGGGATGATACCCTTTATATTTTCAATGGTCCACCCAATTGCAATCGTGCACTCCTTCAGAACTTGCAAAAGTTGTTCTACCTGTACATCTAAAAACTAGATGAGATAATAACATGTAATGTCGATCTAGGTCCCAAGAAAACATATCTGAGGTGAGACAGTAACAACTTTAGTTCCAACTGCAGTGGATCTTCAATTGATGGCCTAGCTGGAGGGGTCATTCTTT
This sequence comes from Nicotiana undulata, assembly GCA_005239495.1. Lineage (NCBI taxonomy): Eukaryota > Viridiplantae > Streptophyta > Magnoliopsida > Solanales > Solanaceae > Nicotiana > Nicotiana undulata. Next base: position 132,416 of record ML267468.1, read on the forward strand.
CTTCTAAGTGTAAAGTCTCGAATTCGAGCTCTCTTTTCCGGTACCCTTGACCTTCAAGGGCCAAAACCCACTCCGCTAAGTCCTCATCATCTACATCTTCTAGGTTTATCAGGCAGGCTGCTTGGGAGTATTTTGCATTCAGTGCCACATCTTCCTCTCCAAAATTACATCCACAACTTCTATCAGAGAGCAGATACCAAACTCACTGGGTCACCACATAATCGTTCAGTCTCATCTTTAGCTCCCAGTTCACAATCAATCAGAGCTCTCCTAGTGGCCAAGAATGGCCTTCTCAAAATTATGGGAATCTCCTCGCAACCTGGCAGTCTAAAATGACAAAATCTGCCGAAAACACAAACTTTCCAACCTACACAAGTACATCATCAAGTATACCTGATTGCCTCTTCACCGTTCGGTCGGCCAACTATAGCAACATGGATGTGGGTCTTGTTCTTCCAATTCCTAACCTTTTATAGATAGACAAGGGCATCATGTTTATGCTCGACCCCAAATCACACAATTCTTTAGCAAAAGAATAGCTGCCTATTGTGCATGGGATTGTGAAACTCCCTAGGTCGGCTAGCTTCTCATCTATGGGTCTCGTCACGACAACACTACATGTCTGAGTTAGTGTAACATTTGTCAAGTCTTGAAAGTCCAACTTGTGAGACATCGAGTCCTTCATCATTTTTGCATAACCAGGAATCTCCCTCAAGGCATCAATCAATGGAATGTTCACCTGAATCTGCTTCAACATCTCCATGAATTTCTTATACTGCTTATCCTTCTGATATTTGGCCAACCTCAGGGAAGGGTACTGGCAGTCGCTTCTTTCATGTGACTTGAGTTCGATCATGCTCAAGCACTTTTTCTAATGCCTTATCTTGCACTTTCTCAGTCTCCTTTGTAACCTCTTTTTCCTTGTTTATTTCCTCCTGGGTTGGTTGGACTCTTGCTTCTGTTAACTCAGTTGACTCATCTACCTCAATTGGTACTGGAACGAGTATCTCAGTTGGTTGTCTTTCACAATCAATTTCCTGCTCTAGATCAAGATCTCTACATTTCTTAGACTCACAGTCATTAGCTGCTTCGTGCCCTACTCTTTCGAATTGACATGTGTGTCTGCAGGTAAAGTCCCTTGGGGACAATTGTTAAGAGCCATAGATATCTGCACTAATTGAATCTTAATGCCCTTTATCGCCGAGTTATTTGGTTCCACCTTCTCTTGTATTTTTCCGTTGGACCCAATCAGTTGTTGTGACATTCATTTAATTTTAGAAAACCCATCATTTTGTCTCACTATTTGTTGTTGTTGAGGTTGTTGATAAGCTAGTTGTTGATTTTGTTGATTGTATCCCTGTTGCCTTTGGTAATGCACAACTTAACCCTGTGGTCGCATAACTCCAGGATTGTTGTTGTTATTGTACTAATGTTCTGCTAGTCTATACTGCTTATTCTACTACCCCCCAATTCTGACCACCTTGCCTTTTGCCTCCATAATTTCCCACGTAGTTCATATTCTCTTGGTAGCTTTAATTGTCACTTTCATATTCACCACTCCACAAGCGCACATATGGTTGGTTAACGCATGGTTTATATAATCCCCCTATAGACATGTAATTTTTTACCCTCCCCGAGATTTTACACATTTTAGTGTTTAAATATATAGTTTGATTTTAGTAGTTTATTTTAATTAATTAAGATTAATTTTTATATTTTTATAAATACATCATATTATTTTAGTCTTCATAGCCCAAAATTAAAACCCAACAATACATGGGACACCATATAATTATCTCAAGTGGTGACTCTGAAATAAATAAATAATCCCAATTCGAATAATGTCACTTAAATTGGAAAAAACTCCTTAATCTCCCCTTCTCGGGAAAAAGGAGGTGTGACAGCTCTGGTGACTCTGCTGGGGACAAGAACCCAGAACTTCTGGTTCAGGGTTCAGAATTCGAGCTTGTTAATGTGATTTTTACTTGGCTTTATTGATGGTTGATATTATTGTATTTGTGGGCCTAATGTGCTAATTGCCGCTCATTTACCGCTTTGATATTATTTGAACTGTATTTAAACAGTCTTCTTACGCCTCCCTTCTGAGTCTTCTAAAAAATGGTGCACACGTTCGCATGCCCCGCTTTTCTGTTAGAGGTCGTACCAAATAAGAACAAGGATGGATCAGCCACTAGGCCGGGTAGACTTTCATGCTCCCGGTATGTCGCTCCCACTTCGGCTCGAGTTGTCCGCTCGGGTAAGCCAGGTCTAGAACACATTCCTAGGTTTAAATCTAGAATAACAAAACCTCATGCCGGATCCCTAGTAGGAATGATTATTTGCATCACGTGCATTTGACTTAGGAGACTCAACACAGGGGATGGGTCCGTCTAGGATAGGTGTGTCACGCCCCAACCCTGGGGGACGCGACCGGCGCTTAACCGAGTGAACCCAGTCAAGAAAGCCTTCTTAGCCAATCCTACCCGACTCATTCACTCCCCGAGTTTATAGCATAACATTATTTACTGAGTTAGAAGGAGATAAATCAAACGCATACATTTATGATGTTAGCCCATTCTTTCTTATATACCCATACCAGCATTTAGGTCTCCCAAAACATACATATTGATTACAATATTTAAGAGATGAGATTACAGTTACGTGTTAACCCAACAACTACCCAAAATATACACGACCCACATAAGTGTCTACGAAGCCTCTAAAAGTATGGAAGATGAACATAGTCTTGCCGGCGACAAGGCCCCGGCTATACCTCAAAATATAACAACATGTACAAAAGAGAACAACATATATCTACACACGGCCCCGGAAGGAGATGGGGCTCACCAGGACTGCTGAAAGGAGGACGAGAGGGAACCACTATCGACGATCAGCGCTACCAGCTATAGAGCCACCTACATCCATAAGACGATATAGCGCCCCCGGCAAAAGGGACGTTAGTACCATCGAATAGTACTAGTATGTATGAACAAACTTTACTCTAAGTAGAATTAAACAGTACACACGTAGAAGACATTTATGGAAATCAAACAATGTTGCACAGAAATACAAAGAACACAAATGAGAGTCTCATAGTCTCTTGTTCCGTTTCCCCTGTTGCGGCGCACAACCCGAAACCACCGAACAATCACATTCCACCCTTATTCCTCCCCAACATATCACCCTTATTTCCTCTGTTGTGGTGCGCAACCCGATCCTACAGGACAATCACATCTCACCCTTATTCCTTCTCAATATAATGCCCGTATTCCTCCTGTTGCAGCGCGCAACCCGATCCCCCGGACATATTTTAAATAAACATCAGCAAAGCAACAATTCAATTACAAGAATTTCTACCACCAAGAGCATGAGTTCATAGCAACCGGAGTGCCATGTGAAATCAAGGGGCACAATAACCTTTACAAAAACAGTGAGACATGTAAGGTATGCCAACCATTTAACTTAATTAAATCATTTCACATTTCTTTTCCCATCATTTATTACATAGCCCTTGGCACTTGGATACATTTAACAATTGAGGTTGTTACCCTTTTCATTCACTCAGTAGCACTATCCTTCATATCGATAAGTTCCAACATATGGTGAATTTTGCACATGATAGGATAAGCATGGAGAATCATGATTCACAATTTCAAGTAACATGATGACATGGTAAACAACTAAGACAATCAGAGAACAAAATCTTACGCCTCAACACATTAAAACAATCAATTCAAATATGATCAAGCAAGGAACTCATACCAAATGCTCGGACACTAGCGTGATGATTCTACAAGGATTAAAGTTAGCCATACATACCTCGATTTGGGGTTTTCCCTTAATTTCTACCACAATCCACCGGACCCTCTTAGCACCTTCTATCTCTTAGAGGGAAGAAATTGGTGTCCTTCTTGACTAATTCCAAGCTTGAATGATGATGAAAGATCACTTGGAGGGAGTTGGGACCTTCTCTCTATAGAACCCACTCTCTTCTCACTCTAAATTATCAGAAAATAGCCTAAAAGATGGGGGATGGGTATTATATAAGTCTGGGGGTCGGGTCTTAAAAATTAGAAAATGGGTGCCCCGATGCAGATTTGCGGTCCGAAATGCGATTGCATTTCGGTTATGCGGTCCGCAAACCTGCCGCACAACTGGTCTCAACTGGGCAAAAAGGAGAAGGGACTGCCCAGGTATGCGGCAACTATGCGGTCCGCATACCTATTATGCTATCGCATAGTGCACCGCATAACTCCCTCCGCAAAACTCAAACACAAATATGCGACGAACTATGCAGCCTGCGTACATGAAATGCGATCGTATTCTGGGCCGCACAGTTGCCCTCAAAATGGACAGCAGGATATCCAGCTATGCGACCATTATGCGGTCCGCATACCTGATATGCGATCGTATAGTGGACCGCAGATCTGCATCCTTTTCACGAAAATTTTCCTCTAAGTCCGCAGGGTACTTTTCAATCCTAAAGGTCCGTCGACATAGGGATCTAATCGGGCGTCATTTTGGTTAAGGATTTTACGGGTCCTTACATCCTCCCCCACTTAGGATAATTCGTCCTTGAATGAGGATCGGGGGAATCACTTGGGTTTGAATACACTACATGCCAACCCTCAAATTTAACTAACTCCCAATTTTTCTAAAAATTTTACCAGAGTTTCCTTTGTAATTAGTCCTATCCACCTAAAAGAGAGACCCCGAAATACATTTCAACTAACTTCACATAATCAGTCAACACACTGGAACATAAATACAGCACATATAAAGGGGTTATAAGAGGACGGACGACTAGGGAAGTGGGGTGGCTTTGCACAATTTTGACAAGCAATGCAATTCTTTAGAGATGACAACTTCCTAGACTATTACCTGACTTATTCTAACAAATGAGGGTACTTCCTTTTCATTTCATTTTCAGCTTCCCAAGTAGCTTCCTCGACTTGTTGATTTCGCCACAATATTTTAACCGATGCAATTTCCTTGTTTCTCAACTTACGGACCTGCCTATCAAGGATAGCAACCGGAACCTCTTCATATGACAATTCTTCGTGAACCTCAACACTCTCAACCAGCACAATGGCAGACGTGTCCCCAACCACTTTCTTCAACATGGACACATGAAACATTGGGTGCACCAATGACATTTCAGGGGGCAACTCCAGTCTATACGCCACCTTTCCTATCCTCTGAGTGATTATATATGGTCCCACATACCTTGGACTCAATTTCCCTTTCTTCCCAAACCTCATGTTTGGAGCAGGTTCCCAGGCTTGAGCGAGTGGGGAGAAAGGTCCCATGATCCAGGTGGTTTTAGCATTGGCTCATCTGGAGGCCCTTCACATTACTACATAGGTCGTCCTTCTAGGCCCGCTCAGAAAACTCGTCATATTCCTTGTGGTTCATCAGCTAGTCACAATTAATATAGCTTTTGCCTAGTTCAGTCATCATTCAGCGCGCTATCGACATAGAGTTCTTACCATGCTCTATATGGTAAGTGATCCATAAGCACTTCTTCGGATTATCAGTGTCGGATAGCCTTATAGGAGGGGGGGTGCTACGAGTGTGGAGACTCGAGTCATCTCAAGAGGGATTGCCCCAGACTTATGAGTAGAGTTCCATGGAAAAGCATTCATCATATGATATCAGCACCAGTAGCTACACCACTCGCACAACTAGTTAGGGGTGGGGATCAGTCAGTTCGAAACCGCCCTAGAGGGGGAGGTAGGTCAGGCGGTGATCAAGCCCATTGGTATGCATTTCCCCCCAGGACAGAGGCAATTTATTTAGATGTTGTGATCACATGTATTGTTTTAGTGTGCCACAATGATGCTCCAGTGTTATTTTACACCAGTTCCACTTACTCTTATGTGTCATCCTATTTTGCTTATTATTTGGATATGCCTCGTGATTCTTTAGATATGCATGTTCATGTATCTACACCGGTGGGTGATTCTAGTGTGGTAGATCATGTATATCGGTCATATGTGGTTACCGTTGGAGGTTGGGAGACAAGGGTTTATCTCTTGTTGCTCAATATGGTTGATTTTGATATGATTTTGGTCATAGATTGGTTGTCATCATGTCACGCTATTCTTGATTGTCACGCTAAAACCATAACGGTGGCGAGGCCAAGGTTGCCTAGGGTAGAGTGGAGAGTTTCCATGGATCATGTTCCCAGTAGATTTATTTCATATTCGAAGGCTTAACAGATGGTAGAGAAAGGGTGTATTGCGTATTTAGCCTTCATGAGAGATGTCAAAGTTGATCCTCCTATGGTTGAATTAGTTCGGTGGTGAAAGAGTTTTCAAATGTGTTTTTTTGCTGACCTAACTGGCATGCCACCCGATAACGATATTGATTTTGTTATTGACTTGGTGCAAGGCACTCAGTCCATCTCTATTCCACCGTATCGCATGACACCAGTAGAGTTGAAGGAGTTGAAGGAACATTTACAGGAGATGCGTAATAAGGATTTCATCAGACCTAGTATGTCACCTTGGGGTGCACCTCTATTTGTGAAGAAGAAAGATGGTTCAATGAGAATGCGCATCGACTACAGGCAGCTAAAAAAGGTTACTGGCAAGAACAAGTACACACTACTGTGTATTGATAATTTCTTTGATCAGCTTTAGGGTATAGGGTATTCTTAAAGATTGATTTGAGATCAGGGTACCATCAATTGAAGATCCAGGCTTCAGATATTCCAAATACGACTTTCATGACTCGCTACGATCACTATGAGTTTTTGGTGATATCTTTTAGGTTTACCAATTCCCCAACAACTTTCATGCATTTGATGAACAACGTATTTTAACCCTATCTTGATTCATTCATCATAGTTTTCATTGAAGATATATTGGTGTATTCTCGCAACCGGGAGGATCATAAGTAGCACTTGAGGATCGTACACCAAACCTTGAGGAAGAAGATATTATATGCTAAATTCTACAAGTGTGAGTTTTGGCTTGGTTCAATGGCATTCTTGGGTCATGTAGTATCCTGTGAGGGGATTAAGGTGGATCCGAAGAAGATTGAGGTAGTTCAAAGTTGGCCCAGGCCATCTTTGTGCTACTGATATTCAGAGTTTCCTTGGGTTGGATGGGTATTATCGTTGTTTTGTGGAGAAGTTTTCATCTATAACAACCCCATTGACGCAGAAGGGTGCCCCATTGTGAGGAGAGATTTCAAAATATCAAGCCTTCCTTGATCACAGCTCCAGTTCTAGTTTTCCTTCGGGATCGGGGTTCTTATACAGTCTATTGTGATGTTTCTCAGGTTGGCATTGAGTGCGTGTTGATGTAGCAGCGTAAAGTTAGTGCTTATGCTTTGAGTCAGTTAAAGCCCCATGAGAACAACTACCTTGTACACGATTTGGAGTTGGCAGCCATTGTTTACACGCTGAAGATTTGGAGGCACTATCTTTACGGCATGTCATGCGAGGTGTTCATGGATCACAAGAGTCTCCATCACTTATTCAAGCAAAAGGATCTAAACTTGAGGCAGTGGAGATAGCTAGAGCTGCTAAAAGGATTATGATATCAACATTTTTTTATCATCCGGGAAAGGCAAATGTGGTGGTCGATTCTTTGAGTAGGAAGGCTGAAAGTATGGAGAGTTTTGCTTATATTCCAGTTGGGGGGAGACCATCAATATTGGATGTTCAGGCTTTGGCCAATCGATTTGTGAGGCTGGATATTTTGGAGTCCAACAGATTTCTTGCTTGTGTTGTATCACGGTCGTCCTTGTTTGAGAGCATTAAGGCGTGTCAATATGATGATCTCCATTTTCTTGTCCTAAAGGACACTGTGCAACGCAGTGATGCAAAGGAGGTTAGTATTGGTGATGATGGGGTATTAAGGCTACATGGTCAAATATGTGTTCCGAATATGGATGGGTTGTGTGAGTTAATTCTGAGGAGGCCCATAGTTTGCGGTAATCTGTTCATTCGGGTGCCGAGAAGATGTATCAAGATTCGGGGCAGCACTATTGGTGGCAGAGGATGAAGAAGGATATTGTTGAGTATGTCGCTCGCTGTTTGAACTGTCAGAAGGTAAAGTATGGGAATTAGAGACCCAGTGGTTTGCTTTAGAGGTTTGAAATTACTAGTAGAAGTGAGAGCCATCACTATAGATTTTGTGGTTGGACTTCCATGGACCTTGAGGAGATTTGACGCATTGTGGGTCATTGTGGACAGATTGACCAAGTCTGCACCCTTCATTCTAGTCATGACTACATATTCTTTAGAGAATCTGGCACGGATTCATCTTCGTTAGATTGTTCACCTTCATGGTGTACCCATGTCTATTATCTCGAATCGAGGCACTCATTTCACATCGTATTTTTGAAGAGCAGTGCAACGTGAGTTAGGCACACAGGTTGACCTGAGTACTACATTTCATCCCCAGACTAACGGGCAATCCAAGTGTACTATTCACATTTTTGAGGACATGTTACATGTCTGTATCATTTATTTTGGAGGATCATGTAATTAGTTTCTTTTGTTAGCAGAGTTTGCCTACAACAATAACTATCAATAGAGCATCTAGATGGATCCTTATGAGGACTTAAATGGGAGGCAATGGCGTTCTACAATTGGTTGGTTTGAGCATGGGGAGGCTAGGTTGTTGGACATTGATTTGGTTTGGGATTCTTTGGAGAAAGTAAAGTTGATTTAGGAACGGCTTCATATGGCGCAGTCCAAGAAGAAGAGTTGTGCTGAAAGGAAGGCTCGTGATGTTTCATATACGGTGGGCGAGAAGGTTCTACTCCAAGTTTTGCCCATGAAGGGTGTGATGAGGTTCGAGAAGAAGGGCAAGCTGAGCCCTAGGTATATTGGTCCTTTTTTGGTGATTGAGAGAGTTGGAGAGGTGGTTTATAGACCTACCTTGCCACCTAGTCTATTAGGTGTTCACCTAGTGTTTCATGTTTCTATGATCTGGAAGTATTATGTGGATCTGTCACATGTTCTGGACCTCAGCACGGTGCAGTTAGATAGGGATTTGACTTATGATGCTGAGTCGGTGGCTAGTTTGGATCGACAGGTTCAAAAGTTGAGGTCAAAGAATATAGCAACAGTGAAGGTTCACTGGAGAGTTCAGCTGGTCTACGAGGCTACTTGCGAGACCAAGTAGGAGATGCAGAGTAGATATCCTCACCTTTTTGAGGCTCTGGGTATGATTCTAAACCCGTTCGAGGACGAATATTTTTTTTAGTGGGGGAGAATGTGACTACTCGGCTGGTCGTTTTTAGTATTTTAGCCTCGTTTCCCCTATTTCATATGTGTATTTGCGGTTACATGACTAGCCAGGTAATTGGTTTGGTTTCGGGAAGGTTTTCGAGTGAATTGTGACACTTAGTCCCAAGGTTAGAAGCTTAAGTTGAAATAGTTGACCGGAATTTAATTTTGTATAGACTATTCTGGAATGGAGTTGATGGATCCAATAGGTTCGTATGGTGAATTTGGACTTACGCGTATGTCTAGATGTGGATTTGGAGGTTTGTAGGTTGGTTTGGTGATTTTTGACGAAAGTTGGAATGTTGAAGGTTTGAAAGGTTGATAGTT
>ML267469.1:0-17741 GCA_005239495.1 Nicotiana undulata
AATAAAATCTGGATCACAACCCTGAAATAACCCAGATAATAGAAAAAACATTAAAACAAGCTACCAATATTCCTTCCCAGTTAGGAGGGAATGACTTTTCAATTGCTAGCCTTGACATTTAGCCACAAATTTGCTCATCAGAATCAGCGGAGCCTTCTCCAATTTCAAAATCATTAACTTCAGTCAGCGAGTTCCCGAGAGGATTCTCATACTCTATGTCATCATGCATCATCCCCACAAAGTGTGCATCATCATGTGCAGGTAAAGGATTCTGCGTGATATTCTGGGTGTCACTGTCTTGGATCACAATCAGGTTTTCCTGGATCATCCTTTCTATTTCTCTTTTCAAATCCCGACAACTTTCAACATCGTGCCCCTGGGCATTGTAATGGTATTCACACCTTTTAGAAGGGTCAAAGCTTCTTGCACGTGGATCCACATAATTTGGAGGAATAAGTGCAATCATGTCATTATACTTTAATTTCTCAAACAGGGTTGCATATGACTCTCCTATTGGTGTAAAATTATCTTTCAACCTTTGTTCTCCTCTATACCCCTTGCTTGGATGTGGGTTATAGGACACTTGGACATTCTGTGGAGGCTGGTGGAGATTTTGCGATGCTCGCCTTCTGGGGTGTCTTGGTGGCTGGACAACATACTCAGGTGTAGAAAAAGAGTATTGTGGGTTCTGAGGTGGATAGGATTGCTCGGGGGAATCATCGGAAAACAGATGAGGCTGGTCATACCTTCGAGATGTTCTCCTAGGACCTCTTCTCAACCCTGATGCCATCATGATTTCTTCATCTTCCTCATTCATGTCACTAAAACTACCAGATTCAATTTGGACAACCTGAGTTGCGGCTTTGAGAACTGCTTGGCTTATAATTTTGCCTGTCTTAAGACCATTCTCAACCATTTCTCCCATTTTGATTGCTTCCGAGAAGGATTTGCCAACTGCGGACATCATGTTTTGAAAATAGTCTGGCTCTTGAGCTTGGAGGAAGACAGTGATTAGCTCGTGGTCATCCATGGGTGGCTTAACTCTAGCTGCTTACTCTCTCCATTTAATGGCATATTCCCTGAAACTTTCAGTTGGTTTCTTCTTCAGGTTGGAAAGGGAATTGCAGTCTGGGGCGATGTTGATGTTGTTGGAACTGTTTGACAAAGTCCTGGGCCATGTCATCCCAGACATACCAGCGAGATGTGTCTTGATCCATAAACCATTCGGAGGCTACTCCTGTAAGGCTTTCCCCAAAATAAGCTATTAGCAATTCTTCATTTCTTCCTGCACCTCTTAGCTGATTGCAATACCTTTTCAGGTGGGCTATGAGGTCTCCATGTCCATCATACTTTTCAAATTTGGGGATCTTGAAACTAGGTGGCAAGTGGACATCGGGGAACATACATAGATCCTTGAAGGCAATAATCTTTTGCCCTGCCAACCCTTGCATGTTTTTCAACTGTTGTTCTAAGCTTTTCACTCTTTGGGTCATTTCTTCCCGTGCCATCCTTTGGGCCGGCTTCTCAATCTTTGCAGGAAGATCAAATAGGTATGAATGGTACTCAGGAGAGTGATATTGCTCTTGATGGGTAGCAAATTGTGATTCATGACCTTTGTTCTGTATCGCTGTTGGCTATGGGATAGTGAAGACGGGCATAACAGCAGCGGTTGTCTGATTAGTTGTCAATGGCACACTTTGGGAACACGTAACAGAAGTTCCAAATGTAGTTGTACAGTTGGGATATGGACTGAACCCGGGTGGATATGATTGCTCAGGAAATGAGACCGGAGTGGCAGTAGTTGAGATGGGTGTGAACTCTGGGAAACTATGAGAAGAAAAGGGCAGTCCTTGGCCATTGGCCCATGCTTGACACATTTCAGCCATTTTCCGTGTCAAAACTCTATTTTCCTCAGCCACAGTGGACTCTTGTTGAACCCTCTGACCCTGAATCTCATGAGCACTCGTAACAGCTTCGGTATCAGTTGTCATTGCCATTTTTTCTTGGACCTTGTGAATTATGAATGTGTTGCAGCTTACCACAAACCGACACCTCAAACTTTCTTCATAATTCAAAACAAAAACATGTTAGAGTGGACTCAGTCGGTCCTTATTGCTATCAATCTTTCTTTTTCTTTTTCCCTTTTTTTTTTCACTTTCTTTTTCTCTCACTCTTTTTAATTTTTATGGTTATGATCGAATTCGATGAGGATTTCCTACGTATCATGACGCCGCATGAATCAGATCTTGCGTAGTTCGGGAAGATTGAGAATAAAGTAAATAAACTAACTTCTTCTTTTTTTTTTTGAATTTTTCTTTTCGTATTTTTTTTCGAAACAAAGACTTAAAAGAAGAAAATATTTTTGAAGTTCTATTTGCTTTTTTTTTAGAATTATTGAAAGTAAAGACTTCTAAAGAAGAAAGAAAAAATATATATATTTTTTCGCTTTTTATATATTTATTTTTTTTGGAATCTCGAAAGAAAAATTTCTAAAGAAGAAAGGAATATTTTTTTTTTGAATTTTTTGGACTTTTACTTTGAACTTATGAAAGAAATACCTCTAAAGAAAATATTTTTGAATCTTGAATTTTTTTTGCAATTTTCGAAAGAAGAATGAAATTTTTTTTTTTAGATTTTTTTTTAGATTTTCTTTTGTATTTTTGTTTTTCAAAACTTTTGAAAGAAAGATTTCTAGAGAAGAAACAAAATGTTTTTTTTTTTTGGATTTTTTCATGATGATTTTTTTTATGTGGTTGGGAAGGCTTCTAAAAAAGTAGAAAATATTTTTTGGATTTTGATTTGATTTTCTTTTCAAAAGAAAGACTTCTAAAATGAAAGAAAATATGTTTGGTTAATTTTTTTTTATTCGAGATTTTCTGAAGAAAGACTTCTAAAGAAGTGTAATTAAAAGAATTTTTATTTTTTTTATTTTTGAGAATTGGGGTCTCAAAGAAGGACTTTTCTATAGAGGAAGTAACGGAAAATATTTTTGATTTTTGTAAAAATAGGGGCCGGAACCGATGAGGTTTGCCTACGTATCTCACATCCGGTGAGAATCAGACCCGCGTAGTTCTGTCAATTTTGACGGAACCGAGGAAACATGATATCAACTTATTTTCATTTTTTTTTTCGAAATACATTTTCTCTTTCTCCATCTTACAAAAATTTTGGCAGAGTTTCATGACATTTCCAAGTATCGGGGTTTTCAAAAATCGGGTAAATTTTCTATCCTATCTCACTCTTGGTTTTTGTGCTATTTTTTCTTTATTCGGTCAACAAACAAGCCGNGATCAGACCCGTGTAGTTCTATCAATTTTGACGGAACCGGGGAAACATGATATTAACTTATTTTCATTTTTTTGAAATACATTTTCTCTTTCTCCATCTTTCAAAATTTTTGGCAGAGTTTCGTGACATTTTCAAGTATCGGGGTTTTCAAAATCGGATAAATTTTCTATCCTATCCCACTCTTGGTTTTTCTGATATTTTTTCTTTATTCGGTCAACAAACAAGCCGAAACAAAATATTGTACACATAGCAGGTAAGATGCATCAGGATGGTCTTTTATTTCGGGTTCACCTGTCCTAGACGGACCCAACCCCTGTGTTGAGTCCCCTAAGTCAAATGCACGTGATGAAAATAATCGTTCCTACTAGGGATCCGGCATGAGGCTATGTTATACTAGGTTTATATCCTGGGGTTTTGTTCTAGACAAGGCTTACCCGAGCGGACAACTCGAGCCGAGGTCGGGCAGCGTACCGGGAATACAGAAGCTTCACCGGCTTTGCAACTTGTCCGTACCTCGTTTCAAATTTTGGATGACTCTAACAGAAAAAAAGTCACACGAAGTGCACACTTCCCAGATGATTTAGAAGACTCAGAGAGAATAGGGTTTCGGCACAATTTATATACAATTCATATAATATCAAAGCGGTAAAATGCGATATTTAGTACATTAGGTTCAAACATGTAAAAATCAGATAATAAAGCCAAATATAACAGTTATTCTAAGCTCGAATTATTAAACCCTGAACCAGAGATTCTGGGTTCTAGTCCCCAGCAGAGTCGTCAGAGCTGTCACACCTCCTTTTTCCTCCGGTAAGGGTGGATTAGGGGAGTTTCTCCAATTAAAGTGACATTATTCGAATTTGGAATTTATTTATTAATCAGAGTCGCCACCCGAATTTTTGACGATGCTCCGGGACACCGTTTTGTTTTAAAAATCCCAAACCGAGGAAGATTTGTTTCTGTTTTGATTTGTCTGCGATCAGAAATCCGAGTAAGGAATTATGTTAACCCGAGAGAAGGTGTTAGGCATTCCCGAGTTCCGTGGTTCTAGCACGGTCGCTTAACTATTATTGTTTGGCCTAAATTATCTGATTATTTACGTGTTTTAGCCTATTGCATATTTAAACTCTTTGAAATTTAGCCGCTTTTGATAAGTATGAATTTATCTTGAAAACAAGTCACGAGAACGTGCACTCGTTATGCTTTTGTACATGTTACAATTAAGCCACATGAAATGCACCCGTAATTGCAACACGTGATTTTAATATAGTTTTATGTTGAGGTCGGGGACATGAGTTGTCACACCCGAGTGTAGATTATGTGGTCAAGACTAAATGATCATGACGGTTTTATAATGCCTATTTGAGGCGATATTCGATTATTCTTTATTCTTTCCATTTGAAGGAGTATCTTAGTTTTCAGATCAATTAGGACGTTTATGGATTTATCTTGAACAAGTCACGATGGCATGCACTTGTTGTTTTTGAGCACACGGCAAACACGTCGCATGAAATGCATACGTGGTTGCTATGTACATGTTTATTGTTTATTGAAATTATGGTCGAGTCACATGAAATGCACACCCGAATTCGAATTTACAGTTTTATACACATTACGAATCGCGTTACGTAAAACGCACACGTGATTTACAACATGTTAATTGTTTATTATTGGCGCTTAAATCATGTCACACGTACGTGTACACAATTGGTCACGCTTAATTATTTAAGAAAAAAAGCTTGAAAATTTCGATAAAAGGGAATAAAATCACGAAGTTCATGTGATTATTTCATTGATTCTTAAACAGCCAAACATGGCAGCACAAGAACTATAATATGCACCACGTTGTAATCCTCAAAGTATATATACTCGTAAATCAAAAATTTCAGCTAATCATGAACTAAACGATGTTTGACTTCAACATAAGTATAAAATACAGTGTTGTAAATTTTCAACATGACAATATAGAATATGTACCTATAAAACTTCAATCACTGGCAAATTGTAACGATATCAAATTTTCCCTAAATTTATACAATTTTACTTTGTAACCAGTAAGCTATTAAATCATGTAACTCATGGTGAATTTAATTTAAGAAAAAGTTAATAATATTAACAAGAATATATTAAGTCCATAACTTTCATACATTAGATCATAAAATAATGTGTCCAAGCAATATGGCATAAGCCCCAAAAAACAAATACAACTATACTAGGAGAGAAGCATACACAGCTATGTAAAATAATTAGTTCCACTAAATAAAACTCCGGTAAGTCAGATTGAAATTTTCATCTTTGAAATCATGTGAAAAGGTGAGACGATAACCAATAATAAACAAATTGAACAGGAAAACTCTGTATAATATATACAGCCATGAACAATTATCCAAGAAAACAAAATGTTGACTAACCTTCAAAACCAGTATCTATATGTAGATTACAACGAGAA
This sequence comes from Nicotiana undulata, assembly GCA_005239495.1. Lineage (NCBI taxonomy): Eukaryota > Viridiplantae > Streptophyta > Magnoliopsida > Solanales > Solanaceae > Nicotiana > Nicotiana undulata. The sequence continues at coordinate 5,738 of ML267469.1, forward strand.
TGCCAAATCAACACCAGAAAAGGAGCGTGAAGAGCTTAGCAACAGGGATCCGGTAGAAATTAACAACAGGATTCCAAGCTCACGAAAAAACTTAAAGGGAAATCAACAACATCAAAAAGAAAACGACAGCTGAACACAGATTTTGGAACTGGAACCACGAAGCCGGCGACGGGGTTCGACAAAAACTCAAACAAACCTAATTCCGGCGTTTCTTGCTAAGAGACAAGGGGTACGGCTGTTGGATCCTTGAAGAGAGAGATGGTGTAGATGATGAGATTTGTTTTGGGTTTTGAAGAAATAGCTTGATGTCCAGAGAGGGCAAAAAGAGGCGTGTATTTTATAAACTTGCTTTTGGATATTTTGTTCTGTTCAACGAGAGGTCCGACATCGGCTATTTTTGGGGAGGGGTCCCTCTTTTTTGTGTCTAGGTCTCTATTATATAGAGGAGGGGATTAGGGTTGTAATGTGGGGAATTTGGTTGGGCCTCGGATTTTGGGCCCTGAAATTAGGCCAATTTGAAACAAGGGCAAATTTTATCTTTCAAAAATAGTTATCTTACTACTAATTAAATTTCTTTTATCAAAATTACCTAATTAACGTTTCACTAATTAAATAAACTGATTGATTAAGCTAATGTTTATTTTTATGACTTTTTTATATTAATCTATCAATTAAAGGGTAATTAATTTCTAAAAATGCGAATTAAACCTAAGATTATATGAAAAATGAAAAATGTGAAATTTTTTATGATTTTTCTATGATTTTAGAATATTAAACATGCATGAAATGCAACTAAATAAAGAAAAGTTTCTAAAATTCATAAAAAATTATTTTTTGATTTTTTTTAGGAGTAATTCCATGCAGGGCAAAAATTGGGTGTTCACACCATTTGCAACCAATGGGAATCTTTCCTTTAGGCAAAGGTACCAATTCCCAAGTTTTGTTCTCCTCCAAAGTTGCAATTTCAGTCTCCATAGCCTCTACCCATCTGGGACCAGTAGAAGCTTCCTTGAAGGATCTTGGTTCAACTACAGATGTAAAAGCAGTGAGGAAATGTTTATATGCAGGACTGATGTTGGTGTAGTCAACTGAGTTCTGAATAGGATATGATACATGTGAAGCACAGTTGGTGGCTGGTATGACAAAGTCCTTTAGCCAATTAAGATCCCTTTTTGTTCGAATTGACCTTCTTAATTATGTGGACTCAGTTGATGGCATGGCATCTGGAAGGAAGACTTCCTCATGTGCAGATTCAATAACAAATGAATCTTCCATCACCGCTTTTGTGTTTGGTTAAGAAGTAAGTGGAATATCTTCAATGATAGGTATATCTGCTTCATGATCAACTCCAGCTGGTTGACCTGGTGAAGTATCATTCTCCAATTGAGCAATTTCTGAATCATCTAAGCCAGCTTCTCCTTCCATGTCACCTATAGCATGATCAGGCAATATGGGATAACTCAAAGCACCATCAGAAAATAATGGTGAAGGTCTGCCCTTTTTGAATTTGAAGGAAAATATAGATTCTTTGAAACTGACATCTCTATTGATGAAGAAGGTGTGAGTAGCCAGATCATATAAAATATATCCTTTTGTAGATTTTGAGTATCCCATCATGACAACTGCAATTTCTCTAGCAGCAAATTTATCATGATTGTTCAGCCTCTATGTAAAACATAGGCATCATATTGTCCTTAAATGTTCCAGATTTGGTTTTCTCTTGTGGAAGATTTCATAAGGTGAGTTCCCTTGTAAATCCACAGATGGCATTCTATTTATCAGGTAAGTTGCTGCTATGACACAATGTCCCCAAAATTTTAAGGGAATTTCTCCCTGAAATCTGATTGCCCTAGCTATCTCCAGGATATGTTTATGTTTTCTTTCAGCCACCCTATTCTATTGTGGGGTGTGCACACAAGTTCTTTGATGTATGATCCCCAAGCTTTGAAATATCTTAGAGAAATTTGTAGTAACAAACTCTTCACCATTGTTTGATCTAATTATTTCACAGACTTTCCAAACCGTGTTTGTACCATATTGAAGAAATTCCTTAAAATCTCAACCACATCATTCTTAAACTTGAATAGATATAACCAAGTAATTCTGGAATGATCATCTGCAATTGTTAGAAAATTTTTATTCCCATTGTAAGTTTGGACATTGTAGGGTCCCCATACATCAATGTGTAACAAATGGAAAACTTCATAAGTTCTACTTGTGCTATTATTGAAAGGCAATCTAACATGTCTTGCTAATGGACAGATTACACAATTTTCTAATGCTTTTCTACATTGTTCTTGAGACAGTCCCAACATTTGCTTTATTGCTCTAACTGATGCATACCCCAATCTTCTATGCCAAAGATCAATATCCACTTTCTCCTTTACTGCAACCAAGCTTTTATTTTCAGTAGTGGTCCTCTTAGTATAATTTTAAGGAAACAAGTAGAGATCACCTCTTTCTCTACCAATCCCCTGGACCTTCCCACTGTAAAGGTCCTGGAACATGCAAAAATGTGGAAATAAGGTGACTGGGCATTCTAATGCCTTTGTGAGCTTAGAAACACACAACAAACACTACAAAAAAACTGAAATTAGCTACGAACGTCATCGCTAATCTGTCGCTAAAACGCTCGTCGCTACCAGAATTTCTTGATAATCCGTTGCTAATATGTCGCTAAATGAGATTAGCGACAAATTTTTCAATTTAGCTACAGAATTTGTCCGTCTCTAAACCCTGATTTTTTAGTAGTGAAATTGGATTTGAAGTCTGGTATATATAGGACATTGTCTAAAGTCTCAATGACATTGAAACTACATGAACCAGTGTGTGTTACAACAATGGTTCCTCCATTTGGTAAATGTACCTTTTGTTGTTCTAGAGGTTCTAATTTAGTTTTTTTCTCTAGCACATTTTAAGTTTGAGATCATACGATTTGTGGCTCCAGAGTCAACAATCCAATCTTTCTTCTGCTTATCTACAAAAAATGCATTATTATTACCTGCCATATTTGCTGAGACTTCATCAATACCTTCCATGTTAGCTGATGATTCACCAATGTTGTCCTGTTTGAGTAGCTTCAGGATCTCAGAGTACTACTCAGGTGTGAAGTAGTGCCCTATCAATTATTTTGCTCCATTGTCATCACCATTGCTCTGTTTTCCCTCCTTTGCATCATATTTTCTATCATCTTTAGTAAGAACATTATGAGCTACAACAAAATTCCGCTTCTTCCTATACTTGAAATCAGCAGGATATCCTATGATTTTGTAACAACATTCACGAGTGTGACCCTTTAGTTTGCAATAGTCATAATACACATTGTAGTTTCTCTTAGGCTTTTGAGTAAAAACTACCTTTTGCCATAATAAGTGTTGTAATATATGCATTATCTGCTGCAGATACAGTGTTTGTCATGTTCCTTCGGCTCTCCCTTTCCATAAGCATAGAGTATGCTTTGTTAACGGTAGGCATATACACCATCATGAGTAGTTGACTTCTAGCTTGTTCATATGATTCATTGAGTCCCATTAGAAATTGTAGAAGCTTTTGACGCTCCATGAACTGAACAAATTCATGAGAATTGACAGTGTCACGACCAGGAATTGGTGCCAGACTATCAAATTCTTCCCAAAGCACTCTCAATTTTGAGAAATAAGTTGCAATTGAGCTAGAACCCTGCCTAGCAATGGCAATTTCTCTGTGAATCTGAAAAATCATAGAACAATCCACCTTATTAAAACGTTCCTTTAGATCGTCCCAAACCGCATTACCATTAGATGAATACACCATTCCACTCGATAATTTCGATGAAACACAATTCATCAACCAAGACAAAACGATTGCATTACAGCGCCCCCAAAGATCAATGAGATTCGTACCGTAATTCCCCATTTTGCATGTGCCATCAATGAACCCTAGATTATTCCAACCTAGGATTGAAATCCTTATTGCCGTCTCCACACAGAGTAATTTTTTGGTCCTTTCAATTGCAACGAGATCAATATAGCTCCTGAATTATCATTTGAATTCAGGAAAATGGATGATTGTGACCTAATTTCTCTTGTTCAGTATTGTCGAGGGCCGCCATCGTTGAGCTTCCAAATTAGCTTCGAGGAAACAAAATTAAGGATGCTAAGACCACACTAATGGTCGTGTGACTCTAATACCATGTCAAAATAAGTGAATCAAACTAGTGTTGTTGGCGTATTTAGGATGAGCATTCATCAATGGAGGTTTAGGTATAGAGATGTAGAAATTAGAGAAGAATAAGTGGAGTTGAAGATGAAAATGAACGCTACTGTTTCATTCCACTATCTCTATGTTAATATACAATTACACTGTAATAGTGCAGCTAAGTGACAGTTGTTATACTCTAACCAACCTACTAACTTCTAATAACAATAATTAACTAACATGTTAACTACCTAACTATTCGAACTGGTTTTCATGATGAAAATAATATATTTCTTCTCTGTGTAGGCACTCCTGAAACACGCTCAAGATTGAAGGGATAAATCAGACAAGATCAAAGATTGCATCAAATACTGAAGGAATCAATGAAGAATGACGGAATAGATTGTGGCTAGATTGAAGGAATCAGTCAATCAAAAATATCGAAGATATGAAAGTAAATCAATCATACAGGCTAAATCTGGAAAGGCCAAGATTCTAGGAAGATATCCGGCGCCATCAAAGGAAGTCATCAACGTCTCTCATCAGCCATAGCCATTGCGGAATAACCTTATTCTTGGAAAGAGTCAATTTCTTCCAAGGATCAAATCTTCTGGGTTGGCAAATCTCTTCAGAAATCAAGTCTTTCCCAAAGTATTTAAACTTGTTCCTATACCTTAGAATACATACTTTGATCAAACCAATTACCCTCTCTTTGTTCTACTACATACAAACATTGTAGCTCCTCTAGATCTGTTGTGTAACAAGTTAGAGAAGAAAGAGAGAAAACTACTGGTGAGGCTTTGTATCAAAGAGAAATGAGTGTCATTGAAACTGAGCCATCGACGTAATCTACACCACTCATTGTGTACTTGATAATTACACTCACTTAAAGAGAACACCCTTGCAACCCAAGGGGACTAGACTAGGATTCACATTGAAGCCGAACCAATATAAAATTCCGGTATCTTTAATTCCTGCAATTTACTTTTGCTTTTATATGTTGTTGCTTTATTATCTCTCTATCATAACTAGTCAACTACTTGCAAAACTAGTCAATTTATAAAGAATAAAATTAAAAATAGTCAATTCACCCCCCATCCCTGCATTTTCAATCGGTATCAAAGCTTGGCTCACATTTTATTTACGTTGCTTAATAGCTTGTGAGAAAAGATCATGACAAACCAAGTTATTGTTGGAGCACTTTTCCAGGAAGGAACATCACAAGTGAGGCCACCATACTTCAACGGTCAACACTTCTCTCACTGGAAAGTGCGTATGGAAATATATGCAAAATCCTTTAATGTTAAGGTACGGAGAGTCATCAAAAAGGGAAACTATCTACTACATGTTGCTGCCTAATCCCCTATTGATACTAAAGATATTGATGCATACACTGAAGAACAAATGGCAGTTGTGCAAGTTAATGCAAAAGCAAGGAATCTGCTTTACAATGCTATAAGTGGTGAAGAATATGAGAAGATCTCCAGTTATGACACGGCCAAGGAGATGTGGGATAAGCTTGAAGTTACTTATGAAGGAACAAGCAAGGTGAAAGAAACTCATATTAATATGCTGGTTCATGACTACGTACTTTTCCAGATGAAGGAAGGAGAATCTATCGAATAAATGTTTGCTAGATTTAGCAAAATCATAAATGATATAAAAGCATTTGGCAAACCATATTCAAGTGGTGATCAAGTTAGAAAAATTCTGAGAAGTCTACCTACCACTTGGCAAACAAAGGTTGTCACCCTTGAATCACAAGATCTGAACAAAATGTCATATGATGAACTTCGAGGAGAACTCATAGCTTTTGAGAAAACTCATCTCAAGAAAACAACTCAAGAAGAGAAGAAAAGACTGTAGCATTCAAAGCTACAGCTGATAGAACAGAAAATGACATTGATGATGACCCTGAAGCGCTTAAAGAAGAAATTTCCCTGGTATCAAGAAACATGGATGGACTAATGAGAAGATACAGAAATACCAAGAAGGGAAGGTTTCCATCCAGACGAACCAGGCAATATAATGAACGAAGACAAGAATGATGGCAAATGTTATGAATGTGGAAGATTTGGACATGTTCAGGCTGAATGTCCTGAGCTTAAAAGAAAAGTCTCCCGAGGTTTTAACAAGAACAAATCATTCGGAAGCTGGAGTGATGAAGACAGTTCATAACATGAGGAAATAGCCAACTTATGCTTTATGACGATCCTAGAAAACGATATGAACAAGATCTCTGGATGTTGGACAGATGAGGACGATTAAGACGATGATGAAAAAGACAAAAATGAAAATTGTTTCATGGAACAAGGTGGAACAAGCGAGGTAAGACCTTACAACTGTGAAAGATGTAATGAATTGCATGATATTGTTGATCTTACTTTGAAAGAGTCACAAAACTCCGCTTCTTCCTATACTTGAAATCAACAGGATATCCTATGATTTTGTAACAACATTCACGAGTGTGACCCTTTAGTTTGCAATAGTCATAATACACATTGTAGTTTCTCTTAGGCTTCTGAGTAAAACTCCCTTTTGCCATAATAAGTGCTGTAATATATGCATTATCTGCTGCAGATACAGTGTTTGTCATGTTCCTTTGTCTCTCCCTTTCCATAAGCATAGAGTATGCTTTGTTAACGGTAGGCACATATACCATCATGAGTAGTGGACTTCTAGCTTGTTCATATGATTCATTGAGTCCCATCAGAAAATGTAGAAGCATTTGACGCTCCATAAACTGAACAAATTCATGAGAATCGACAGTGTCACGACCAGGAATTGGTGCCAGACTATCAAATTCTTCCCAAAGCACTCTCAATTTTGAGAAATAAGTTGCAATTGAGCTAGAACCCTGCCTAGCAATGGCAATTTCTCTGTGAATCTGAAAAATCATAGAACAATCCACCTTATTAAAACGTTCCTTTAGATCGTCCCAACCCGCATTACCATTTGATGAATACACCATTCCACTCGATAATTTCGATGAAACACAATTCATCAACCAAGACTAAACGATTGCATTACAGCGCCCCTAGAGATCAACGAGATTCGTACCGTAATTCCCCTTTTTGCATGTGCCATCAATGAACCCTAGCTTATTCCGACCTAGGATTGAAATCCTTATTGCCCGTCTCCACACGGAGTAATTTTTCGGTCCTTTCAATTGCAACGAGATCAATATAGCTCCTGAATTAGCTTCTCGTGTTCAGTATTGTCGAGGGCCGCCATCGTTGAGCTTCCAAATTAGCTTCGAGGAAACAAAATTAAGGATGCTAAGACCACACTAATGGTCGTGTGGCTCTAATACCATGTCAAAATAAGTGGATCGAACTAGTGTTGTTGACGTATTTAGGATGAGCATTCATCAATGGAGGTTTAGGTATAGAGATGTAGAAATTAGAGAAGAATAAGTGGAGTTGAAGATGAAAATGAACGCTACTGTTTCATTCCACTATCTCTATGTTAATATACAATTACACTGTAATAGTGCAGCTAAGTGACAGTTGTTATACTCTAACCAACCTACTAACTTCTAATAACAATAATTAACTAACATGTTAACTACCTAACTATTCGAACTGGTTTTCATGATGAAAATAATATATTTGTTCTCTGTGTAGGCACTCCTGAAACGCGCTCAAGATTGAAGGGATAAATCATACAAGATCAAAGATTGCATCAAAGACTGAAGGAATCAATGAAGAATGACGGAATAGATTGAGGCTAGATTGAAGGAATCAATCAATCAAGAATATCGAAGATCTGGAAGTAAATCAATCATACAGGCTAAATCGGGAAAGACCAAGATTCTAGGAAGATATCCGGTGCCATCAAAGGAAGTCATCAACGTCTCTCATCAGCCATAGCCGTTGCGGAATAACCTTATTCTTGGAAAGAATCAATTTCTTCCAAGGATCAAATCTCTTGGGTTGGCAAATTCTTCAGAAATCAAGTCTTTCCCAAAGTATTTAAACTCGTTCTTGTACCTTAGAATACATACTTTGATCAAACCAATTACCCTCTCTTTGTTCTACTACATACAAACATTGTAGCTCCTCTAGATCTGTTGTGTAACAAGTTAGAGAAGAAAGAGAGAAAACCACTGGTGAGGCATTGTATCAAAGAGAAACGAGTGTCATTGAAACTGAGCCATCGGTGTAATCTACACCACTCATTGTGTACTTGAGAATTACATTCACTGAAAGAGAACACTCTTGCAACCCAAGGGGACTGGACTATGATTCACATTGAATCCGAACCAGTATAAAATTCTGGTGTCTTTAATTCCTGCAATTTACTTATGCTTTTATATTCTGTTGCTTTATTATCTCGCTATCATAACTAGTCGACTATTTGCAAAACTAGTCAACTTATAAAGAATAAAGTTAAAAATAGTCAATTCATCCCCCCCCCCCCCCCCCCCCCCCTCTTGCATTTTCACTAACAACAGTGTAACTATCTGCTCCAACCACAGTTAGTTAATTCGGGTTATTCCCATTTTATCAGTTATATGAAAAATGTCAATTACGAAGTCAGGAATTTTTCTTAGGGTGTTCAAACTTGAAAGAAGAGAAATAAATTCTCTGACAAAGAGTGTTCAATATATGTTATATGCCTGTAAAATCTAATAATTTACCTATATACACATGTCATTTTTCGAAGAAAGGTGATCAATTGACCACCCTTAACCCAACTTAACTTCGCCCCTGGAAAATGCTATTTGTAAACCTTTTAACAACACGAATATAACGATGCATATAAACGCAGGCCAAGTAGATAAACTGGAATAGAGTACAGAAACAATCCTTGGTACCACATTTTATTGACTACGAGTCTATAACAGGCTACTTACAACCCTTTATTGGTTGTTGACTGATACTAGGTATGAACACTTAAACGCTTCTTTTTGTCGCTTACAATTGACTTGATCATGCAAGAAAACTAAACCTCTAAACAAAATTGTTGGTAAAAACAAGTGACGGTATTGGCCGAGAACAACGGAAATAGGAAACAACTCGTAGGATTAACAATGCGTTTGTGGAAAATCACTGTCTTAAAAGCGATTTCGACCTTATTAGAATGTAAATCTTTTAGACTGGTGGCTCCTCAAAATACCACAATACCCAAGACGCATGCACTCGTAGATGAAAATTTGAAATTTGCACAAATACAGTTGTCCAAAAATAAATTTGACAAGAACAACTTTAGAAATGAGAGGAATAATTTCTATGTGCTGGTGTATATGATTATTCACAAAGACTCTGCATTTTATATGCCAAGAAGGGGAATTAATCATCAGAGGAATAAATAGTCAGATGTTACAGAAATTAATACATATTCTAGTAAGCATGTAATTGAACATATCCATGGTGCTCAAAATACCAAAAATAATCTTAGCAAAATTAGGCCTCTTGTATATCTCGCGGTCAAAGGGATAAATTTGTTTTTCCTTATCATATTTGTTTTTTCTATTTCTAGAAGGAAATGACAACATATTATCATAATTGGGTTTTTCTTTTTGTAGAAGGAATATTATAATTGTTCCATGTTTGGCTAGTCTTTTTTGTTGTAGGAAAAGGTTTGGACCTCTATAAATCGAGGATCCTTCCTTCTCATTCATTAGCATCCACAATGTAGCCATAAGGTGTTTGAGAGTCGTATTTACAGGGAGAACTTTACAGGACAAGTGTTAGTATGTCACTTGTGTTTGCCTCTTCGTGATGTTGTTCTCTCGATATTTTGTACTCTCTTTTTATATAGTGGATTGCTCATCTCCGCGGTGTATGTAGGTCAATTGACTGAACCAGAGGCGGACTCAGGATTTAAGTGCAACGGGGGCACACTGTCAATGGCGAAACCAGAGTTTTTACTAAGGGGAGTCAAAATATAAATAAGTAAGCATGCGAAGAAATCAAGGGGAGTCAACATCATGGGCGAAGCTACATTATCATAAAGGTGGTCAATTGACCACCCTTCGTCGAAAAATTACATAGCGTATATAGGTAAAATATTAGATTTTAGAGGTATATGACATATATTGAACACCCTTTGTCGGAGAATTTTTTTCACTTCTTTCAAGTTTGAACACTCTTGGATAAATTTCTGGCTTCGCTACTGGTCAACATATAGTATATATACATAAAAAATAAAAATGTAACCTATCTATGCAGTGTAATTTTTTGACGAAAGGGTGTCACTTGACTCCCCTTGCTAATGAATAGTTCCGCCACTGCATACTGTCTTTTTAAATATGTCAGTTACTGGCGACAAATTTTGCGTGCAACTCTTTAAAAACTTAACGATTATGATAACTTATGACAAAGAAAGAAAGAGAAGAGTTTGTAACTTTTTATTTGCAGAGATAAGGAGCTTGGAGTGTTTGACTTTAAGAGAGGGACTTGAAAAAAAATAACATTAATTAAGTTGATTATTATGTACATGTATTAAATGATAATTGACTTTTAAAAGATGAATTTAAAGAAAGAAAACAATTGAGTACGAAGTAAAAGTAATCATTGAATCAAATACGGAAAGGAAAACCTACTAAAATGTTGAAGTTGGGTTTTGATCATTATTTTGGGGGAGAAAGACAGGAGTACCCATAAAAATTAAAATATTTACCACCCATAAAAGAATTCTACCCATTAAATAATTACAATTCCCTACCCATTTAATAAATAAATGCATATATCAAAATAACTGCCTCAAGCCCTACCCATAACAACACAAAAGCTGCTCATGACCTCCAATAACAACGAAAAAACTGGTCAAAATTTCAGAAAATTAACGCCGGAATCTGTTGAAGAATTGATTATCGGAGATCACCAGTCAAATTTGAAGATCGGAAGTGTGAAAAAACAGAGCGAAGATGCCGATTCTCTTCAAAATTCAAGTTTTTCTCCTTAAATTTTTCTGATTTTGATTTCGCAGAAGTTTAGCTCTGAAACTTCTTATTTTTTAGCTGAAAATTTTGTTCTTACTTTCGAGATCTGAAAAACTTGAGGATTGAATCATAACAATTGATTTGATTTCAAAAAAATTTCTGTTGAACTTCAGTATTCGACATCAAACACTGTTAAAATTTGGATTGTCGAGATTCAATTTCGCACATAACTTTGGAATCATGGAAAACATACCAATTCTGCAGCAGCATAGTGGAGAATGGGATGATAACCATAATTTCATGATGTTGATGCAATTTTAATGAAGACCTGTTGGAAATTTGAACAATTTCTCAGAGAAATTGCAAAGCAACTGCAAAAGGACAGCAACACAATAGTTATTCAGTATGCTATTGCTCAAGGATATCCACCAATTACAATATGCAGTGATATGAGTGTTAGTGTTTACATGGAATTGAAAAAATCAAGTGCAGGGATGACAACACTCCCACTGTGTGTGTCGTTTATTAAAAATACTATAGCTGCAAGCACCTCGAGTTTCGATGTTGCTACAATTTCATCAGAAATTATACAATTTGAAAGCAATGATGTGATTAGTTCTTTTGATGTGCAAGAAGGAGATGACACCAATATAGAAATTGATGATGCAAACATTATAACTGATCAATTTCATAAAAAAGTTGAAAAAGGACAAATTTACAAAGACAAGAACCTGCTGGCTCTCGTTATGAAACATTATGCCGTTAGAGAAAAATGTCAATATCGAGTTAATAAATCATGCCCAAAAAGGTTCGTCTACATTTTTTCAAGTAAAAATCTATGTGATACATATATAGTATATAATTATGCTAAATCACTATACAATGCGAGTATAGAATTTTACTGGATAAGTGTGTGTGTTTTTATCAATAAGACATGAT
>MDKH01081624.1:0-38882 GCA_005239495.1 Nicotiana undulata
TTGATAACCATAGGTTGAATTAAGCCGATAAACCGCCCAATAACCGTCCGATAAGAGGTAAACTGATACCAATCCGCCCGATATCTTATAGGGTGGCTAGCGGATTAATACATTTAAAAGCCGATAACCGATAAGCCAAACCGTTAAGAGTATATAACCGCCCAATCCGCCCGATAAGCAGCCCTAGGCTCCGCTTCTGTGGAAGGCTATCCGCACCTGCGAAATTGGGCGAACTCACCTGGGGCCGCATCTGCGAGGCTGGGACTGCAGGAGCAGTCTCGCACCTGCGACTGGGCCACCGCAGGTGCGGTCGCACTAGATCTGGTGCACCAGCAGCTATTGTTGTTGGTTTTTAGCCTCGTCCGATGCCCGAGCGGCATCTAGGCCCACCCGAGCCCCCGTCTAAATATACCAACAAGTCCCAAATCATAATACAGACTTTCTCGAGCCTTCGGAACACCCAAAAAAAAACGCTAAAACTCAAAATCACACCTCAAAACCCCTAGAATCAATCTTAAGAACTTTAAGTTCTTGAATTCGTTAACAATGCGCCGAACCTATCTATACTACTCGGAATGACACCAAATTTTGCAAGAAAGTCATAAATGACATGACAGAACTATTCCCCGTCTTGGAATTCCGTTCGGACCTCGATAACACAAAAACACGTTCCAAACCTCAATTTGAACTTAAGGAAACTCTTATTTCACTATTGGGCGCCGAAACGCTCCCGGGTCATCCAAAACTCGTTCCGAACATATGTTCAAGTCTGAAATCATCATCTGAAGCTACCGGAACCGTTGAAAGTCGATTCCGAGATCGTTTACTCAAAATATTGACCGAAGTCAAATTTGACTTTTAAGGCCAACCTTAAGGAACCAAGTGTTCCTATACCATCCCAAACTTTTCCAAATCTTGAATTATCCGTCCCTGCAAGTCATAAATCATTAAAAACAACTACGGGAAGTCTCATTTAGGGGAACGAGGCCCTAAAACGCAAAACGACCGGTTGAGTCGTTATAATATGTTTGAAATCGATATGTGGCTTCGAGAAGGTTGCGTACTAAACGCGCTTTCGCCAAAGTGTTGATGGATACTAAAAGCTGCTTCACCGCTTGTTACCGACAACGACGAAAAAGATAGGAAACCAATCTATATATCTGAATCCCACTATATAAATCCACAAACACTCTATTCCATCTACAACACAAAGATCAACACATTTCATTCCCATAATATCTTTAATTTGTGCATACTCCGATCCAATATGACGTTTTCCGAAAACGACGATGAGGAGGTGATCACTGATTTCCACCCTTACTACCGAGTCTACAAAAACGGCCGAGTCCATCGTTTTTACGATCTTTACGGCATAGTTGAAGTTCCTCCGTCGTTAGAAGATCCAGACACCGGCGTTTCATCCAAAGACGTAACCATTTCCCCTCATATCTCCGCCAGACTTTACCTTCCCAAAAACATTATCTCCGATCAAAAGCTACCCGTCTTAGTTTACTACCACGGCGGAGGACTAGTTGCCGGATCCGCCTTCTTCCAAACCGAACACCGTTACGTCAACCATTTGGTTTCTGAATCAAATTGCATTGCTATTTCTGTGAATTATCGCCTTGCCCCAGAACATGATCTGCCCACACTTTACCAAGACTGTTGGGATGCCCTTCAGTGGGTCGCTTCACACGCCGCCGGTAAAGACGCCGAACCATGGATAACAAACCATGGTGATTTTAACAGATTATTCATAGCCGGGGATAGTGCTGGGGGTAATATTGTCTTTAACATGACAATGAGAGCTGGTAGGGAGATCTTAAATGGAGGCGTGAAACTCGTCGGTGCTATCTTTGCTTTCCCTTTCTTCTTGATCCCATCTGTCGAAAACATTGAAGGGTCTTTGATTTACAAGCTTTGGAATACTATTTGTCCACCATCTGAACAGGGAATTAATAGCCCAATGATTAATCCAGTTTCAGAAAAAGGCCCAAGCTTGTCTGAGTTGGGTTGCTCAAGGCTTTTCGTGTGTGCAGGAGATAAAGATGAGCTTGTCCCAATTGAAATTGTGAGTCGATTCGCTGAAGCTGTGAAGAAAAGTGGATGGAAAGGTGAATTAGAGTTTATTGAGGTTGAAGGTGAAGGTCATTGCTTTCAGGCTGCTAATCCTGAAGCTGAGAAATCTAAAGATCTGATCAAGCGCATGGCTTCTTTCATCCAACGCAAGTAATTACAGTTCTGCAATTAGAGCTCCTAGTAATTATTATTAGATTTTCTAATCCTAAATTAGTCCATGAGTATATATTTGAAGCATATTTTAGAGTGGATATGTTATAAGAACTGATTTCCTGTATCCCAGGAGTGTTAAAATTTATCGGACTCGTTGTTTACACCAAACTAATAGATGTATGATATGTTCTAATTTCAAGCATTTAACTATGGTTAATTATATATGAATTCTCATTTGTTTCATTTACTAATAGTAAATTAATATGATTTAGTGTAAGTAAACATCCGATGCAAGCAAGTATTTATCGTTCTAATGCAAGTGATTAGAGTTTTTAAATTAGAGCTTGTTTCCTGGGAATTATTGTTAGATCTTACAATCTCATCTATCTTTGTTGTCCCCCCTAGTTAAGGTGTCATATGTGAATTTAATAGTTACTGCTCGAGGGTGAAGAACAGAAGTCGAATTTCATGTTTTATGTGCTGGATTGTTAGATCAGTTATACGTTCTGTCTCTCTTCATGATATTAGTAGGTTTGAAATTAGTGGCGAGGTTGACGGCCCTAGCAAATAGTGGGGATAGGATTGGGGTAGGTAGATATTTTGATGGATTACTAACTTCAATAGGCTGCTTAAAGGCTACATGTTTGGTTTACTTGTTTCACTGGGCTAACCTTACTACTGTAAATAGTAAATATCTCTCTCTCTCTCTCTAATGTTTTCTTACTTTGTCAGCTCTCTAATTTTGTAGCACTTATTCTCGTAGGAATGACAATAAGGCGGGGCGGTACGGAACGGGACAGGTTAAAATAATTTTTAAAACTTTTAAAACGGAGCGGGGCGGATTGCGGGTTCAATGCGAGACAACTTTGAATTTTATCTTTTTTGAAACAAAGCAATTATTTCAACTACAATTTTAATTTTATCTTAATAGAATTCATGCGACTTTATATCAAGAAAATTTGTGTAAAGTGTCCATCTTTTTCACTGATCAAAGCAGAAAGCATAACCTTTTAAGTGATATGATGGTGCAAAAAATTCTATGCCGTCAATGCATAAAACTTAAATTCGCTATTGTTATTTTATATTTACCCACAATAGCAGAAATGATAAAGAACAACCTGAATCTGTGATGAACAAAACCCAGAATACCAAATTCAATATGTGGACAAAATTTCCTCTTTAATTAAAAGATAGAAAAAAATAAGAATATTTTTTAATAGCATTCCCAAATTATCCAATTATAAGAAACAGAAAAAATACACGAGTGTTCTCTGGCACTCATGAGTGGCAACCTCTTCTGGTCGACTCCCAATCTTAAACAAACTTATTGGAAAAAATTGTGTGCATAATAAAGTTCAGGATGTGTAGAATCTACGTAGTTAAAACATAATTAATGTTATTTCACTGACCTTTCTTTTTAATCTAGTTTGTTTTAGAAAAACAATTATACTAGAAAAAAGAAAAAAAATTAAGCGGGGCCAAACATGGTGGGTTGAAAATTGAAAAAGAAACTATGCGGGGCAGGGTGGGGTGGGGCGGGTTGAAATTTTTGTAAGTTTTGCCAAACCCGTCCCGTCTCATTGTCATCCCTTATGATATATTCTACTTACTTTATCCAAATAAAAATAAAGATTGGACTAGGTTGACAGCCAGGGTAAAATTAGTCAAATTATAATGAAATCTCTAATACCAAATAGAAGGACATAAATTGAGTGGATTGGACATAGAGGATTTATATGACAGGTTTCCGTTACGAGTAGGTGCACGACTCGCGTTCAAATAGTAAATTGGCAGCCACCATCTCAAGTAATGAGGCTGATAACTTTTCTCAATAACCGAGAAATCCCTAAAGGTTAGCTGTCACATCGCTAGTTGCATATAGAAGCGAAACTCGGTGAAGTATGGGCCCGTCCCTAAACCCTCCTCCTATAATCCTATTTAGTCAGTGGCATGGTTCAAATTGAGTTGTGCTTTTATTACACATATCATGTTTTACTTGCTTTATCATTGAATCAAAGCCCCATGGGCCAAGCAATGAGATTGATTAGGAGAGAGAAGATTGAAACCTGACTTCTGACAAGAAAAAAATAATTTGCAAACTTGCATTGACCTAAAAACTTCGATGCTTGCCTTCATCTTAGCCATGCATTATCAAAATATCGTTGGTTCTTGCATTTATGTTAACCAAAACGAGATGTTTGCTTGTTAACATGGTATTGAACTAAGTTGCTCGGATACGGGTGCGGGTGTCCGACACGGGTGCGGATCTAGAAGTCGGATTTTTCAAGATATAAATTTTAAGATTCGGGAATAGAGAACGAGTACGGATATAAGTGCGCGAATCCGGCTAAAATTAATTAATAAAAATAAAATCTCTCTAATTTATAAGAAATTTTGTGGAATACTTACGTATAGCTTGTAAAGTGTGAATTTTCTTTTTATTCTCAAGTTGTAGATAAGTAAAAGATTGATTTCATATGCTATTTTCTTCAAATTTGCCCGAGTTTTACTTCTGATTTCGGTAATCAAGTTATATCTCGTCTCGAATTTTTCTGTCCGTCATAGTCAAAGTACCAAAATTGTTTGACCAAATCCGGTACGGATCCCATACCCACACCCATACTAGTGTCGTGTCGACACGGGTGCGGAACCTAAATTGCCATGTCGAGCAACTTAGGTATTGAACCCTTTTCTCTATATGTGTGTGTGTTTATGTGTTGTTTCCTTCTTTTGGGTATTCAGTCGTGTTATTCATGCTGCATCTCCAAACACCTCCTGAATTGTGAGAGATGCTTGTTTTGCAATGCAAGAGTTTTAGAAGTTCTCAGGACTGAAGTAAATGCAGATTGAGCTCATTTCTCGAACTTGGAAGTGCAAGGACGGAGTAGTAGGTGGGTTTCTTTTTCCTGGTGATTGATGACTGGAACAGTGGTTAGATAGGCTAGTACTCAGCTGAGGGCTCCGAACTGTGTATTTTGCTCGATGAGTCCCATAGAGTAGAGATGCAAGAAAGATCGTAGTATAAGGCGTATACGTTCAGTTAAGTTATTTTTGTACGCACTACAATTTAGAATAGAAGTCATAAGCTTTGCTATATATCTACCAGAGAAGATGGAATGGTAGGGCAACGTGGCTCTGGGTAAAAGTTTCTGCAGTGGAGGCAAGGGCATTGTTTTGTGAATATATGAGGTGTCAATTTGAAGAAAAAAAACTATATTCTTTTGTTCAATTTGAAGAATCTATCTTGGTATTAGCCTTGTATTTTTTTGAAAAGACGGTAGGTGTCTTATAGTTTGGAGAAAAATGCTTTTGGATTAAGAGATTAGAAAAGCCAGGCTAACGATGATGACCTTTCTATTAGTTTGCTCTTTCTAATTCAAGTAGAAAAATAAAAAAAAGGAGAGACAAACCACCCGTTTGAAGTGGCTTATGATGTTGTTTCCCCTAAAATTTGGATAACAATTAAACTTATGATGTGGTTTTAAAAATATGTGATTTTACTTAACACCAACTGAAAAATAAGAAGATTAATAATAGTAATCAACAGTAAAGTAAAGCAAATCTGTTTTTGAACAGAATTCAACCCTCGAGTTAGAGTACCCTCGAACTGATTAGAGCAAGAACAATTAAAATGTAACAAGCTGACGAACAAGAGTATGGGCGAGAAAGAGAATTATATTGCTTTTTGTCTGTCAACAATGTGTGTTACAAATGATTAGAACTCCCCTTTATATAGTTGATGAATTCTACTTATGGTATAACTCTAATTACAGAAGGAAATCGCATGATTAGTTGATTAACCATTTCAAATTTGATTCGTTTGGAGATTCACGCCATGATCCTCGACCAGTCACGGATATTTTGCCTTTCTGTTATTGCGCTATCTTCGATATTACTCGATGTCTGTCTCATTTGGCTCCGATTGCTACTAGCCTCGATCTTGACAGGTACCTCGAATCTGCACTCGGTACCTTATCCTCGTGTTTTAGTCTGTTCTGCTACGAAGCTTTCCTTCGATGCAAATTCCCGATCTCGATCAAAAGTAAAATCGGGTGGGCTCGGTTTTAACCGTATACAGATAGTCCCCTCGTTTTTATGAGTATAACGACAAGAAACGAATTGAGCCTTCGATTTTTTGACCTCGACCTAATATGATGTCATCCCCGTGACGTAAGGATGGAAGTGACCGAAACGTCGCTTCAGTACAGTTCCCTAAATCATTAATGAGCGTCAGTTGATGATCGGCCACTAGTGCTTTTGAACCGTCGCCGCAAATTCCATAAATAGGCCTTCTCCTCATTGATTCAAACTTTACTTTCACTCTCCTTTAATCTTCAAAGCTTTTACCTCTCCTAAGTTCTTTCCTTCTACAAATCTTCAGGTTTCACTGTTAATATTTTCTCATACATCAAGTCTTACTACCTTCTTCTTTCTTTAAACTTACAAAATTGGAAAAAACATCGAAAACGGTACCAGAAAAAGAAGTTCTTCATCTTCTCAACCGGCCGACGGGAAAACACCGGTGGAACCCCGCCTTGAGAAGTGCATTCCTGGGGGGTATGCGTTAAATTATGACTTCAAAACCGATAAGGCTTCATCGGTTCCAGGTCAGTGCGAGCTAGTGTCGAGATATATATGCTCGATAACAGAAGGACACCTCGAGCAGGTAAAGAAAGACTGCAACTAGGGGGATAAAGAGGTGGCGATCCTGACCTTGAAGAGGGCATAACTACCCATGTGGAAGGGTTTCTAAGTGTTTACACTTACCCTTTCACACTGGGCCCCCTTGACCCTGTCATTGTCGACTTCTGACGTCAATACCAAATAAACTTAGGCCAAATCCATCATTCCTTTTGGAGAATAGTCAGCCTGATCCGATTCTTCTCGAGCAAAGTTGAGGGGATGTATTTCACCCTCGACCACCTCATTAGATTGTACAACGCTCTTCTCTATCGAGGTGGGTTGAATAAACTCCAGCGTAGAGCTACCAAGGTGTTGTTCTCGAGCATCAACGAGGACAAGGATCGATGTTGGATGGGCAGGTTCGTCCGAGTGAGGACTTCTGATCTAATCCCGGCAGAAAAGATGCCATTTCCCGAGAAATGGAACATGAAGCGTAAGTATTATCTCACTGCTAGCTTCCATGCATTATTTCATTGCTTTGCTTTTTCTCATTAATGTCTTCTTTCATGATGTAGCGGTTTCTTGGATTCCTTGTGCAATTCCCAACCTCGAGAGCTGGGTTCGGAACCTTGCCTCGACCTCCAAAAACGCCGAGCGTTGTAGGCGTGATTTAGCAAAAGGCCGATGGGAGGCCAAGAATCATGGTAAGCTCGTTTTTTTGCGTATTTGAATATTCGATTAATGGTGCCCTTCTTTTACTTATTCAATTTCCTCGTGTACATGCTTGGTCAAAGACGCGGTCATGAGGCCCCCGTCTGCCGAGGAAGGGACTTCGGCTGCGATTCCAAAATCGGTGAAGTACAATAACAGAAAAAGGACCTCAACCTCCGAGGACCCAAGGCCTAAGAAGAAGAAGAATCTGGTTTGTAAGCCGAAGACAGATACTGATGCCCTTCTTGTTGATGTACTTCAACGGCTAAGGGAGGAAGAAGAGGAAGATGAAAATGATGGCTCGGAATTGGTGGTCTGAGTGAAGAAAACCACCGAGGCCCCAAAGGCCGCTAAATCGATGGTGGCTGGTGAGGTCCTACCTTGGGCTGAGGGGTTCTTGGAGAAGGACTTAGGAAAAGTCCCCGAGTCGTCGAAGATTGAGGGTGCCCCAACCGAAATGAACAAATGGTGGGCGTGTTTGAAGGGACCGGCCCTGAAACCCATCGAACTGAGGAGAACGCCCCAAGTGACTCACGTGGAGAAATAGTAATCGGAGACTCACCTACTCTCCCTGCTTTTTAATTGGCAATTCGGGATGCCCAAGCTTTAAGGACCCCTGAGGTAGAAGGAATTCATGGGGGGGGGGGGGACCCCTTCTATGATTTGTTTACCGAGGCCGAGGATGCTACCGACTCGAGTGATGCATCAGGACTCTTTGATGATGCTCAACGAGCCCTGAATCGAGTAAGTCTCAATTCCTTTCGTTGATGTCACATTCCTCCATTTTTTGTCTAACTTTCTCTCTTTTCCATATAGGCTTTGGCACTTCATCAGGGGGAGTTTTCCAAGTCCCGAGCAGAGATGAGCCGATGTGAGGCCGACCTTCGAGGGATCTCGAAAGAAAAGAATGCCCTCAAACTTCTCTGCGGGCAAAAAGAAGAGGAGATCAAGGACCTCTGAGCCGAGTTGGCTAAGGCTCACAAGGATCAGATCCGACCTGATTGAGCAGGTAATGGCACTCTTAAAAGCTTATGGGCTTGATTCGGGAATGGAGGCTAATATTTCGGTCTCCTAGCTGTAGCAGAAGATCGAGCAGTTCTGCGAGGAGATCGATACGATGAAGGCGGAGTCCTTCGAGTGGAAAGAAGGCATGGACCGCCTTGCTGCAGAAAAAGAGGATGCCCGAGCACCAATTGTCTTTGGCCGAAATCCATCTACGAGGCATGAAGGAAAAAATCTTGGCTCACGCAAAGAAAAAAAGATGAGCTCGAGACCCGGTTGGCTTCCGAACTTGCAAAGGCCAAATTTGAGGCTTTAAAAGCAAAAGCCGAGGCCGAGGAGACCGTGGCCATTTTTCGGGCTGATGCTTAAGCCGAGCGGCTGCCGAGACGGCTAAAACTCGAGCACATTGGATTCCTAAACTTGCCATATGCCAATCTCGGAGAGAAACCCTCGAGGATATCCACACTCGAGGTTTCTATCTTACCGAGGAGATAACAAAGGCAAAAGCATGGAGGTGATGCTAGAGCGTTGGCCTCTTCTGATGACGGTAGGGATGGAAAATGGGGCAGGGCGGGGCGGGTCAAAACACATTTTCATAAAATAGTAAATGGGGTAGGGCAGGGGTAGGGCAGTACTACTTTTCTCAATAAACAACATGTTTATTCCAAGATTGAAAAAGAATCCCCAAAAGATATAAAACATAGAAAAGCACAGTTCTTGATTTATAAGTCACTAAATAAAGCAGGTTCTGTTGTGTCTTAGAGAAAGAACGTACTATGGCTGAATGAAAAATTCTACAATTTGAAAATCAAGATTGGAAGGAGATTACTATGTTGAAAAAGAGCATTTTGTTAACATTTTCTGTTGCTAAAGGTGGGGTTTACAAGCAAATTATTTTTCAATTAAAATCTTTAAAGAAAATACTTGTGAGTAGAGAAGCCATGGTTAATCTTCCACCAGTGTTCTCTTGAATTTTTCCCTAAGAGGAAAAAAAAAAAAGCAAGAAAAACAAAAAAAAAATCAAAATTTTCTTCCTTTTCTTCTCTATGTTGTCAGTTTACATTATTCACAAGAGAATGGTGAGACATGATATACACTTTATAATGCAAATGAAAGAAATTGTCTTAGTTTATTTCCTCATTTTCTTTTTAATATCAAGTGTCAACAATTATGATTAATTATTGATGTTGTCTCATTCATCTAACATTAATCAAAATTTACATTTATTCAATCAATATGCACAAACAACTTTTATTGACATGTCAATTTTAAATATTTAAATAGAAAGTTGAAAAGGTAAAAAAAATTAAAAGCATAATGCAAAACAAAAAAATAAAGATAAAAAAATAAAAAATAGTCTAAACGGGGCAGGGCTTAATAGGGCGGGAAGTACAAGGAAAAATTCTAACAAAAGGCTAAACGGGGTAGGACGAAGCGAGTCAAAATTTTAGCGGGTCAATGATTGCCCTGCCCCGCCCTACCCTGCCATATTTACATCCCTAGATGACGACGATGATAATGGCATCAAGAGTGGGTCCGAAAATAGGGAGGACCTCGATGAAGAAGCTGCCCCTAAGAATAGTAGGAGTAGAGGTGTTAATCGGGTGGGCCGGCCGGGCCGGGCTGGGTAGGGAAAAATGTGAACCGCACGGATTACAAACCGGGCCGGTTACGGGTTGGGACTTAACGAGTTTAACGGGTTTGGGTTCATCCAGGTAAAAATTAAACCGTAAGGGTTACGGGTAAATCGGGTCGGGCCGGGCCGGGTTAATAGTAAATTAATTTTTAATTTTTTTGTATTTATTATAACTATCATAAAAATATAAACAAAAAAACAAACTTATAAAAATAGTGTTTGAATAAAGGATGCAAAGACTTTAAAATTCTTATATTTGAATATACCATTAAGAATTTACTTATAATTATTTGCAAGTTCAAAACTTCAAAACTTGCAAATTAAAGTTTACATTTAATACTTCAGATTAAAGTTCAAACTTGCACTTATACGTCTAATAATATTAAAATAACAAACTAAAACATTAAGCATAAATGCATAATACGTCTAATAATATTTATAAAAAAAACAAAAAAACAAAACAAAACGTAGCCGTTAAAACCGGGTCGAGCCGATTTAACCGGTAAGTGCACTGTTCACTTTGACCAGGTTGGACCGGTCCGGGTAACCAGTAGAAAAATTATAAACGGACCAACCCCTCCTACCTAGCCCACCCGGCCCCCTTCGTACCGGGCCGTTCCGATTTCAGTTTCAACCGGTCTGGGCCGGTCCGGGTCCGATTTCAACCGGTCTGGGCCGGTACGGAAACATATCACCCCGGCCTGTTTGACACCCTTAGTTAGGAGCCTTTTGTTATAAATACATATTATGTATGTTCATAAGCTTCTTGAAGAAGCTTATCATTTCGGTACTCAGTTATGGATAAATATTATCCCCGGTAGAAGATTATCTATGTCTGGTACAGTAGCAGCTTACACAGCAGCTTGCAGTAGCTTACACAACAACTTGCAGTAGCTTACACAGCAGCTTACGGTAGTAGCTTACAAGCAGCTTGCAGTAGCTTACACAACAACTTCCTTCTTCTATAAATAGAGGAGATTTCAGTTGATTATGTACATCAGCTTGAAAATTGAATAAGATATCAATATCTCTCTATATACTTGTCTTCGGTTTATTTACTTAACAGTCGTTGTTTTATAACACGTTATCAACACGAGACTTTGCCATATCGAGCAAATCTTTGAAAGTATCCAAGGTATGAACTTTCTTGTTCTAAATATATGTTTATCATGTATGTTAATCACGTCTTTCTAGCCAACTAATGATGTAGATGCCATTTTACTTGGATGAGATCTCGTGAAATTAGAAAAAAAAATAATTTTACTTAAGCTATTATATGATGGCGAGACTACCCCAGTAGTTTCTGTGGAAAACGATTGGGGGCTATGTATACTTATACAGTCACCTCTTTGGTACTTATTTTCCTTTTGATTATCTTAATAAAGGATTACAAAATGGGTAACATTATTAGATTCACTTAAAATCCAGCAGAGTTTGCAAGAAATATACAACCACCGGAAGTGGTTATGTTTAGTATATCTCATTGTAACTAAGTTTTGTTAACCACCAGAAGTGGTATATGCCTATGACCACCAAAAGTGATAATTTAGGCTTTCTAAGGTTACAATTGAAGATAAGTTAGAGGTAATTTCTCTATATTACTTGCATGCCTCTATTTGCTCCTGAAGTATCATTATCTTAAAAGAGGTTCTAAGCCATCACACAATTTGGTGTGATACGTTCAGATAATTATGTTCCATTCCCTGAAGGATGGGATATTTGTCAAATCCATTTCGTGAAGTGAATGTGATAATATTAATAAAGCTCGTTAATATGAACACGCTCTTGATGTATATATATTACAATTCACCTCCGGAAGAGGTAGTATGATTGAGACAATATATACTCAATATTTCGTATTTTAAATTTTCTCCTGAAGAAGTAACACAACTGAAATTTCCTCCTGAAGTAGGAAAATATTATGAAAGTGTATCTTTCCGTGCTTAAACAAAATAATGATCTATTCAAAGTCATTTTTAAGCACATTTTCATTCCCTGAAATGAATGAAGAAATATCTCTACTCACCTCCTGAAGAGCTAGAATAACAGAGGATATAAATATTATTTTGTGGCATAAAAATCATTGTCGCACGTACCTGTTGTACGTAAAATATCTTGAAAATTTTATTAAGTATCATTCCAAGGTAAATGCATTCTTGTAGAATACTTTCTACTGCAACCACATTATTATATATGGTTAGTTATTGAGTTCCCTGAAGGAAATAGCAACTCGTGCATCTTTCCTTAAAAGATGCAATGACTATGTGGTTGCCGCATTGATACAAAATTTTCAAATGTTAATGGTATTTCTCCTTGAAGGAGATATTTGTCACAAAGTTAGTGGTTGAAATATTAATCTTATTTTCGTCATTTATAAATTTAGAATTAGCTTTATATTGTTTATTTGATTATGATTCTCTCTCATGATACCAAAAGTGTCTGAGCAATATTTGATAGTACAAAATGTATCAACAACTCCTAAAGAGCTAATTGTTTGTCTAGAAGACACATGACACCAGTAGTGTCTGATAAATATTAGATTGTGGATAATAAATGAAGGCCCTAGAAGAGTTTATATATAAATATGTCATTCATATTATATGATTATGGTCAAAACATATGTTTTAGTAAACCTGAAGTTTACTAATACAAATGGCTATCATATTGAGACAACAAATGATTGAAATATTGATAATCTTCATGTTTCCACAATCATAGGGGGTAAAATAATATGTATGTGAGAATTTACCCGCCTTATTCTTCAATTTGTACTACATCATGTATCACAGTAAACCAGAAGTTTACTGTCACGACCCAAATTTCGGAATCGTGATGGCGCCTGTCGTGGAACAAGACTAGCCACCTAACTATAACGGTTCTAGGTTCGGTTATTGGAGAAGATGCTCATTTTTAATAAATCCAAATCAATAATAGTCGGAATTCATAATTTGGAAACAATTTAAGGAAGGAAAACAAAATTCAAATACTACAGCCTCGGATCCGGTGTCACGCAGTCATGAGCTACTAATACATAAACAAGACCCAAAAGAAATTATCAACATAGTCTGAAAGTAAATATGACATGTAGAAGAGAAAGAGATGACGAGCTCCCGGTAGACATCTGCTACCTCGTCAACTTTGATGAACTGCTGCGACTCACTGACCAGAGATGGGTCTCAATGTACCTGGATCTGCACGCAAGGTGCAGGGTATTACGTGAGTACACCAACTCAATAAGTAACCAAAACAACCTATAGGTTGAGAGGTAGTGACGGACTAAACCTCCGATAATTTGAACAACAGCATATAGTTTGAACATGACAATAATGTAGTAGAAAGTAAGCGAAATGCACCGAGTTATGTCTGTAAACTTGCATATATTTGTGTAAAATTAGGAATGCTATGTATACAGTATCCACTCTCATAAGGAAGTCCACTCAGTACTCGAATTGGCCATCAGGCCTAGGGAAAATCCATCCCAGAATATGGATAAATACAGTGACATAGTCACTCGGTACTGAGGAAAAAGAAAGGCCAATCCAGCCCCACAGAGAAGATTCATCTCCAGAACAAGACACCACGGAGAAGATCCATCTCCGGAACATATCACTCGGACAAGATCCATGTCTAGGGAAGATCCATCCCTCAATATCTGTGCGCTCACTAGGGGTGTAAAGACTCCGGAGGGGCTCCGATAAGCCCAAGCGCTATATCAAGCCAACGAAGGCATGATCCAAGGATCGCTGCGGTGTGCAGTCCGATCTCATAACTGTCTCAAAAATTCGGCTCTAGGCCCACTCAGTCAATACTTTCCAATCTCACTCACCATGCTCTCAGATATATCTATAATTCAGCCCAAACAATGATAATATGAAAATAACTAACAATTTCTGAAACTAAGGCATGAGAATGTAGGCTACAACAGGACTGAGTGCATAACAGGGAATAACCACAAATAGAGACAACAACAATTGACCATTCCGGTCTAAACACATTGGCGTGAAGCCTTAGCATTTACACTTATCATGATTTCTAATATGTTTAAGGAAGTCTCTGCCTTCACAACACTAATATCAGTATGAAACAACCATTAGACAATGCCATGGGATGAGCCAGGCCACAAACACTCGGTGAACGCCCGCATGCCCATCACTTGGAAAGTGTGTCACCTTAATTAGCATCACTCATCAGATAATTTGGGGTTTCGAACCCTCAATTCCAAGGTTGAAGACGTTACTTACCTCAAAACCGGCTAAAA
Organism: Nicotiana undulata; assembly: GCA_005239495.1. Lineage (NCBI taxonomy): Eukaryota > Viridiplantae > Streptophyta > Magnoliopsida > Solanales > Solanaceae > Nicotiana > Nicotiana undulata. The sequence continues at coordinate 14,463 of MDKH01081624.1, forward strand.
CACTACTCCTCAGTGCCATTGCCTCAAAATTCGACCTCCGAGCGCTCCAAATCTACCAACAATCAAGTGTATATCATTATTATATGCTAAGGGGTGAATCCCAATCAAATTTTATCAAGAATACTCAAAAATCCCGAAATTGGCAAAACCCCACCCCCGGGCCCATATCTCGGAATTCGGAAAAATTTACAAAACTAAAATCCTTATCTTCACTCGAGTCTACCCATATCAAATTTACCAAAATCCAGCCACAATTACCCCTTCAAATCATCAAAAGAGTCTCCAAACCTTTCTTCCCATTTTTCTCAATTTCTACTTTAATTCCACAAATTACATGGAAATAATCAATACTAATTCATGAAATTAGACCAAAAACGATCAAGGAATACTTACCACAAGACTCCCACTGAAAATCTCTCCAAAATCTCCCTTCTCCCGAGCTCTTTAATGGAGTTTTGAAAAATGGCTAAAAACCCTCGTTTTTGAACTTAAAGTTCCTGCCCAGCGATGTCCTTCTACGCGATCGCGGACATCCTGTCGCGATCGCGGACAGTAACTCAACAACCCCTGATTTTAAACCTACGCGATGGCGATTCAGCTTGGTCCAAACTCACGCGATCACAATCCCTTTCACGCGATCACGATGCACAGCATCCTCCTATCACACGCGCCTCAGAAACTCTACGCGATCGCGGACTCCTTGACGCGTTCGCACTGAACAACCTACTCAGCCCACGCGAGCGCGACCCATCTACTGCGATCGCGAAGAACAACTTCGATCCCCACCTTTCTAAGCCTACGCGATCGCAGTACTACTTATGCGACCGTGGAAGAGAAAACCAGATGAAAAAAACACTAGAAAATCTGCCAAGTCTTTAAGCCAAACGTTGGTCTGTTGACCACCCGAAATACACCCGAGGCCCTCGGGACCTCAACCAAACATACCAATACGTCCTAAACGATCATTCAAACTTATTCGAGCCTTCGAAATATCAATAACAACATCAAAACTCCAAAATTCCTCGAATTCAAGCTTATGAACATTGAAATTTCTAAATTCCACCAACGATGCCGAAACTACCCAAAACAACTCCAATTGACCTGAAATTTTGCAGACATATCCAAAATGACTATACAAACCTGTTCCAACTGTCGGAATTCCATTCCGACCCCGATAGCCTATTTTCTACTGCCGACCAAAAATTGCCAAAAACTAACTTTCGCTAATTCAAGCCTAATCCTACACCGGACATCACAAAAACATTCCGAACACACTCCTAAGTCCCAAATCACCTAACGAAGCTATCCAAGCCATAAAATCTGCATTCCGAGGTCATTTACCATTAAGTCAACTCCAGGTTGACGTTTCCAACTCTAAGGCTATTTTTAGAGACTAAGTGTCTAATTCCTTTCTATAATCACTCCGAACCCGAGCTAATCAATTCTAACATATCATGAACAGTCCATCCAAGCTAAAACAAGGCAGAAACAGTGAAAATAATGCACGTTCTATGTAACGACCGGCCGGATCGTTACATTCTCCCCCTCTTAAACAAACGTTCGTCCTCGAACGGGTCTAGAAACATACCTGGAGTCTCAAGCAAGTGAGGATATCTCCTCCGCATCTCCCGCTCGGTCTCCCAAGTAGCCTCCTCTACTGGTTGACCTCTCCACTGCACATTCACTGAAGCTATCTTCTTTGACCTCAACTTCCTGACCTCGCGAGCCAAAATAGTCACTGGCTCCACCTTATAAGACATATCATCCTCGAGCTGAACTGGGATGAAGTCCAAAATATGATACGGGTTACCAACATACTTCCGGAGCATCGACACATGGAATACCGGATGGACACTCAATAATCTGGGCGGCAAGGCAAGTTTATAAGCCACCTCCCCAACCTTCTGAAGCACCTTAAAAGGACCAATAAATCGGGGACTAAGCTTTCCCCTCTTCCCGAACCTTATGAAACCCTTCATGGGTGAAACCTTCAGCAGAACCTTATCACCCTCCATGAAAGACACATCCCGAACCTTCCAGTCCGCATAACTCTTCTGTCTGGACTGAGCCGTGCGAAGTCGCTCCTGAATCAACTTCACCCTTTCCAATGCATCCTGAACCAAATCTGGGCCTAACAACCTAGCCTCACCGGGCTCAAACCAACCAACCGGAGATCTACACCTCCTACCATATAAAGCCTCATACGGCGCCATCTGAAAACTAGACTGGTAGTTGTTATTATATGCGAACTCCGCTAATGGCAGAAACTGATCCCACGAACCACCAAAATCAATCACACAGGCACGCAACATGTCCTCTAGGATATGAATAGTCTGCTCTGACTTCCCGTCGGTCTGGGGATGAAATGTTGTGCTTATCTCTATCTGAATACCCATACCTCTCTGCATAGCCCTCCAAAACTGAGATGTGAACTGAGTACCTCTGTCAGAAATAATAGAAACTGGGACCCCATGCAGTCGGACAATCTCCCTGATGTAAATACCAGCTAACCTCTCCGAAGTATAAGTAGTACTGACAGGAATGAAGTGCGCATACTTGGTCAGTAGATCCACAATAACCCAAATAGCATGAAATCCCTTCGAAGTCTGTGGAAGCCCAACTACAAAGTCCATGGTGATTCGCTCCCACTTCTACTCCGTAATGACTAACTCCTGAAGCAACCCACCTGGCCTCTGGTGCTCATACTTGACCTGCTGGCAGTTGAGGCACCGTGCTACATACTCCACAATATCTCTCTTCATCCGCCTCCACCAATACTGCTGTCTAAGGTCCTGGTACATCTTCGCGGCACCTGGATGGATGGAATACCGCGATCTATGGGCCTCTGCCAATATCAACTCTCGAAGACCATTTACGTCGGGCACACAAATACGACCCTGCATCCTCATAACCCCGTCATAATCAATAGTCACATCCCTGACATCACCTTGACGGACGTTGTCTTGAAGGACCAACAAATGACGGTCATCATACTAGCGTGCTCTAATCTGATCATATAGAGAAGACCGTGAAACCATGCTAGCTAACATCCGTGGAGGCTTTGACAAATTCAATCTCACAAGCTGCCCCCCTTAAGGCCTGAACATCACATGTTAAGGGTCACTCTACTGCTGAAAGATAGGCTAGAATTCCTAAACTCCCTGCTCGGCGACTCAGAGCATCGGCCACTACATTGGCCTTCCTCGGGTAATACAGAATAGTGAGGTCATAATCCTTAAGAAGTTCCAACCATCTCCTCTGGCGCAAATTCAAATCCTTCTGCCTCAGCAGATACTGCAAACTGCGATGATCGGTATAAATCTCACACTGGACCCCGTACAAATAATGACGCCATATCTTTAAGGCATGAACAATAGAAGCTAGCTCAAGATCGTGCGCTAGATAATTCTTCTCGTGCACCTTCAACTGTCTGTACGCGTAGGCAATCACCCTACCGTCCTGCATCAAAACCACTCCCAAACCAACCCTATAAGCATCACAATAGACTATGTAAGAACCCGAACCAGTAGGCAAAACTAATACTAGAGTTGTGGTCAAAGCTGACTTGAGCTTCTGAAAGCTCTCCTGACACTCATCGGACCATCTGAATGGAGCACCCTTCTGGGTCAATCTGGTCAGTGGTGAAGCAATAGAGGAGAATCTCTCCACAAAGCGACGGTAATAACCCGCCAAGCAAAGAAAACTCCTAATCTCTGTAGCTGAGGACGGTCTGGACCAACTCTGCACCGTCTCTATCTTCTTCGGATCCACCCGAATACCCTCACTAGACACCACGTGACCCAAGAAAGCTACCGAACTAAGCCAGAACTCACACTTGGAGAAATTTGCATAAAGTTTCTCCCCTCTCAATCTCTGCAACACAACCCGCAAATGCTGAGCGTGCTCCTCCTGGCTACGAGAATACACCAGGATGTCATCAATGAACAAAATAACAAATGAATCAAGGTAAGGTTGAAACACGCTGTTCATCAAGTGCATGAATGCGGCTGGGGTATTAGTCAGCCCAAAAGACATAACCAAAAACTCATAGTGACCGTATCTGGTCCTGAAAGCAGTCTTCAGAATATCAGAATCCCGAATCTTCAACTGGTGATACCCCGATCTCCAGTCAATCTTGGAGAACACCTTAGCTCCCTGAATCTGATCAAATAAGTCATCAATGCGAGGCAGAGGATACCGGTTCTTCACCGTAACCTTATTCAGCAGCCTGTAGTCAATGCACATGCGCATAGAACCATCCTTCTTCTTTACGAACAACACCGGTGCACCCCAAGGTGATACACTAGGCCAAATGAACCCCTTATCAAGGAGTTCCTGAAGTTGCTCCTTCAATTCCTTCATCTCTGCTGGGGCCATGCGGTAAGGCGGAATCGAGATAGGCTGGGTATCTGGCAACAAGTCGATACCAAAGTCAATGTCCCTGTCAGGTGGTATGCCTAGAAGGTCTGCAGGGAATACATCCGGAAACTCACGGACCACCGGAACAGAATCAATAGAAGGGGTCTCACTACTAACATCCCTCACAAAGGCCAAATAAGACTCACATCCCTTCCCAATCATACGTTGATCCTTCAGATAGGAAATCACCCTACTAGGCACATACTCCAACAAACCTATCCACTCAATCCTCGAAAATCCAGGCATAGCTAAGGTCACAGTCTTGGCGTGACAGTCAAGAACAACATGGCACGGGGATAGCCCCTCCATGCCCAATATCACATCGAAGTAAATCATGCTAAGCAATAATAGATCCACCGGGTCTCTAGACCCCTAATAGCTATAACACAAGACCGGTACACCCGATCTACCACAACCGTATCCCCCACTGGAGTCGACACACGAACAACTGAAATCAAGGACTCACGGGGCCTTCCCAAGAAATGTGCAAAGTATGATGAAACATATTAATACATAGAACCAAGATCAAACAATACCGAAACATCTCGGTGACAGACGGAAATAATACTTGTAATCACTGCATCTGAAGCTACGGCATCTGGTCTGGACGAAAGTGCATAGAAACGGGCATGTCCTCCACCTGATCGACCTCCCCCTCTAGGGTGACCTCGGACTGGCTGACCTCCACCCCTGGTTGCCTGGGCGGGTGGTGTAGAAACTGGTGCTGAAGTTGGAGGTTGGATCCTCTGATGATAAGAACTACCCGAAAAGCGGGGATAATACCTCTTGACGTGACCTGGATCCCCACACTCGAAACAAGCCCTCTCAGCAAAAGACGGTGGGGTCTGAAGGGAACCGCTGGAACCAGAGTAGCTGCTAGAAGAGCCATGTGCTGAAGAACCCTGAACTGATTGTGGCCTGCATGAGTTCTGGGCTGGAAGTGCACTGAATGATGAATGGCCTGGATGAGAACTACGGGGACCATGTCCTAATGAAGTACCGCTATAAACTTGACGAGTTGGCTGAGGAGGTCTGAATGGACGACCTCTGCTATACTGAGACTGACCTCTTGAGTGACCACCACCATAACTACCAGATCCTCGAGGCCTCTTGGCCTCCCTCTCAACACGCTCCTGGCGGCGCACTGACTCAATCTCCCTGGCTATGTCAACTACCTCCTCAAAAGAAGCCCCAGATACCCTCTCCCTAGTCAGAAAGATCCGTAACTTATAAGTAAGACCGTCAACAAACCTCCGGATCCTCTCTCGGTCTGTGGGAACTAGCCAGATGGCATGGGCTAACTCAAAGAACCTCATCTCATACTGCGTCACAGTCATGTCTCCCTGACGCAACTGCTCGAACTCTCTGCGCAGCTCCTCTCTGCGGGACTGTGGTATATACTTCTCTAAAAATAGAATGGAGAACTGGTGCCATGTAAGGGGCGTTGCATCAATGGGTCTACGCCTCTCATAGGTCTCCCACCAAGCAAGTGCATCTCCTGAGAACTGGAAAGTAGTAAACGGAACTCCGCTGGGCTCTAGTATCCCTGCTGTGCGTAGTATCCTCTGACACTTTTCCAAGAAGGACTGGGCATCCTCGCCCTATGTACCACTAAAAGTTGGAGACTAGAGTCTACTTAACCTCTCCAACCGACGCTGCCCATCATCAGCTAAAGCTGGGACCACATAATCCTGTACCGGAGCAATAGGCTACACTAGAACTGCCCCAGGTGTCTGAAGTCCCTGGGCGACCTGCTCAGGTGTCCGGGCAGCTGGAGTCTGAATGCCTCCCCCGGCCTGAGAAGTATTAGCAGAAGTGGACATCGCAACGGCCTGTGCCAAACTGGTGCACACCGTCAAAATCTGAGCTAGGGTCTCCTGAAGACCCGGAATCACTATGGGCACTGCTGGTGCCTGAGCCTGCCCCGCTGGAATCTCAGTTGTGGGGACCTGATCCTAAGCAACGGGAGGGTCCACAGGTGCTGCCCCGGCTGCTGTGCGGGCTGCACCCCTCCCTCTGCCACGGCCTCGATCTCTGGCTGGTCCTGCAGGTGTCTGATCACCACTACCGGTAGCACGAGTCCTCACCATCTGTGGGAGAATGAAAACAATAGAAGTTTAGTTCCCGAGTTCAACAGAGTCGCACGACAGAATTCAAAGATGTGGAATTTTCCTAAGGGTTCTGTAGCCTCTCGAAGATAAGTACAGACGTCTCCGTACCGATCCGCAAGACTCTACTAAACGTGCTCATGACTGGTGAGACCTATTCAACTAGGGCTCTGATACCAACTTGTCACGACCCAAATTTCGGAGTCGTGATGGCGCCTGTCGTGGAACAAGGCCAGCCACTTAACTATAACGCTTCTAGGTTCGGTTATTGGAGAAGATGCTCATTTTTAATAAATCCTAATCAATAATAGTCGGAATTTATAATTTGGAACACAATTTAAGGAAGGAAAACAAAATTCAAATACTACAGCCTCGGATCCGGTGTCACGCAGTCATGAGCTACTAATACATAAACAAAACTCAAAAGAAATGATCAACATAGTCTGAAAGTAAATACGACAGGTAGAAGAGAAAGAGATGACGAGCTCCCGGTCGCCAGCTGCTACCTCGTCAACTCCGATGAACTGCAGCGACTCACTGACCAGAGCTGGGTCTCAATGTACCTGGATCTGCACGCAAGGTGCAGGGTATAATGTGAGTACACCAACTCAATAAGTAACGAAAACAACTTATGGGCTGAGAGGTAGTGACGGACTAAACCTCCGATAATTTGAACAACAACATATAGTTTGAACATGACAGTAATGTAGTAGAAAGTAAGCGAAATGCACCGAGTTATGTCTATAAACTTGTATATATTCGTGTAAAATCAGGAATACTATGTATACAGTATCCATTCTCTTAAGGAAGTCCACTCAATAATCGAATTGACCATCAATCCCAGGGCAAATCCATCCCAGAATATGGATAAATACAGTGACATAGTCACTCAGTACTGAGGAAAAAGAAAGGCAATTCCAGCCTCACGGAAAAGATCCATCTCCGGAACAAGACACCACGGAGAAGATCCATCTCCGGAACATATCACTCGGACAAGATCCATGTCCAGGAAAGTCCATCCCTCAATATATGTGCGCTCACTAGGGATGTAAAGACGCTGGAGGGGCTCCGATAAGCCCAAGCGCTATATCAAGCCAACGAAGGCATGATCCAAGGATCGCTGTGGTGTGCAGCCCGATCTCATAACTGTCTCAAAAATCCGGCTCTAGGCCCACTCAGTCAATACTTTCCAATATCACTCACCATGCTCTCAGATATATCTATAATTCAGCCCAAACAATGATAATATGAAAATAACTAACAATTTCTGAAACTAAGGCATGAGAATGTAGGCTACAACAGGACTGAGTGCATAATAGGGAATAACCACAAATAGAGACAGCAACAATTGACCATTTCGGTCTAAACACATTGGTGTGAAGCCTTAGCATTTACACTTATCATGATTTCTAATATGTTCAAGGAAGTCTCTGCCTTCACAGCACCAATATCAGTATGAAACAACCATTAGACAATGCCATGGGATGAGCTAGGCCACAAACATTTGGTGAACGCCCGCATGCCCGTCACTTGGAAAGTGCGTCACCTTAATTAACATCACTTATCAGATAATTTGGGGTTTCGAACCCTCAGTTCCAAGGTTGAAGACGTTACTTACCTCAAAACCAGCTAAAACACTACTCATCAGTGCCCTTGCCTCGAAATTCGACCTCCGAGAGCTCCAAATCTACCAACAATCAAGTGTATATCATTATTATATGCTAAGGGGTGAATCCCAATCAAAATTTATCAAGAATACTCAAAAATCCCGAAGTTGGCCAAACCCGACCCCCGAGCCCACGTCTCGGAATTCGGAAAAATTTATAAAACTAAAATCCTTATCTTCACCCGAGTCTCCCCATATAAAATTTACCAAAATCCAACCACAATTACCCTTTCAAATCATCAAAAGAGTCTCCCAACCTTTCTTCCCATTTTTCTCAATTTCTACTTTGATTCCAGAAATTACATGGAAATAATCAATACTAATTCATGAAATTAGACCAAAAACGATCAAGGAATACTTACCACAAGACTCCCACTGAAAATCTCTCCAAAATCTCCCTTCTCCCGAGCTCTCTAACGGAGTTTTGAAAAATGGCTTAAAACCCTCGTTTTTGAACTTAAAGTTCCTGCCTAGCGATGTCCTTCTACGCGATCGCGGACATCCTGTCGCGATCGTGGACAGTAATTCAACAACCCCTGATTTTAACCCTACGCGATCGCAACATCTCCCACGCGATGGCGATTCAGCTTGGTCCAAACTCACGCGATCGCAATCCCCTTCAAGCGATCGCGATGCACAACAGCCTCATACCACACACGCCTCAGAAACTCTACGCGATCGCGGACTCCCTCACGCGATCGCACTGAACAACCTACTCAGCACACGCGATCGCGACCCATCTACTGTGATCGCGAAGAACAACTTCGACCCCCACCTTTCTAAGCCTATGCGATCGCAGGACTACTTATGCGATCGCGGAAGAGAAAACCATATGAAAAAAACACCAGAAAATCTGCCAAGTCTTTAAGCCAAATGTTGGTCCGTTGACCACCCGAAACACACCCGAGGCCCTCGGGACCTCAACCAAACATACCAATACGTCCTAAATGATTATCTAAACTTAGTCGATCCTTCGAAACATCAATAACAACATCAAAACTCCAAAATTCCTCGAATTCAAGCTTATGAACATTGAAATTTCTAAATTCCACCAACGATGCCGAAACTACCCAAAACAACTCCGATTGACCTAAAATTTTGCAGATATATCCAAAATGACTATATGAACCTGTTCCAACTATTGGAATTCCATTCCGACCCCGATAACCTTTTTTCCACTGCCGACCGGAAATCGCCAAAAACTAACTTTCGCCAATTCAAGCCTAATCCTACACCGGACATCACAAAAATATTCCGAACACAATCCTAAGTCCAAAATCACCTAAAGAAGCTATCCGAGCCATAAAATCTTCATTCCGAGGTCATTTACCAATAAGTCAACTTCAGGTTGACTTTTCCAACTTTAAGGGTATTTTTAGAGACTAAGTGTCTAATTTCCTTCTATAATCACTCCGAACCCGAGCTAATTAATTCTAACATATCATGAACAGTCCATCCAAGATACGACAAGGCAAAAATAGTGAAAATAATGCACGTTCTACGTAACGACCGGCCGGGTCATTACATTTACTAATACAGTAAACTAGATGTTTACTAATGCAAAAGCAGTCACAGTAAACCAGAAGTTTTACTGAAGCAAAAGTAGCTACAGTAAATCAGAAATTTGCTAATACTAAAGTAGCCATAGTAAATCAGAAGTTTACTAATGCAAAAATTTATGTTATAGTAAACCAGAAGTTTACTAAGAGATAACACATGCTATGATAAACCTGAAGTTTCTATTTGCCATTTTTAGATGAGCTATTTGAGAATTCAGATAAGCATATACTGAAGAACTAGAAGATTCTTCAAGAATTCTCTTGTATTGCTTGTTCTCAAAATAAATTGATTATGCCAGCTAAAGTTAGGGCTATAACCCCTGAATTCTAAAATATATGAAAGGTGAATATGAGCCCATTCACCTATCATGTGAACCACTTATAGATGCATATATGAGATGGTTACATGTGTAATTATTGTCAACCTCCAGTTTGACATTTGAAATTGCTTTTATCAATTAAGAGCATAAATTTCAGATTATGAAATCAAGATAGTTCATCTTGATGATGCTGGTTTATATCCAAGCTAATTTAGCATTGAATACCTCCTATTAATGGCTAAACTATCGCTTATGATAGCAAAGCCTCATGTGTTGGTCTAAGATTTTCTAAATTGCATATAGCAGCACTTGTATGCATTAGTCCAATAATATATGATAAGTCCTCCCCTCACAATTGTTTTAGGATCAGAAATCAAATATTTTTACTATCTTTTGATGTGTGGTATATGATTAATTTCTCTACCACAATGCACAAAGATATATTTTCCAAAGGATATTGGGGATATATGTTAGTTTTTCTAACATTTTGGGGATGGAATAAACAGCTGAAATATGCTATATGAATCGAATTATCATCCTCACTCAAAAGATAATCCAAGTCAAATGCCAAAAGCATTTGCTGATCCAAAATTATATATCATATTTCAGCTGCGAATGCTCCTATTAAAATTAAAGTCCTTGAAGGATGAAGTTGACTGTACGCATGAAGCGTGGTAGACCAATCGGTTCCAAAGGTAACAATCCTGAAAAGGATGGGAGCAAATGATCAAAATGATCACAATAAGGATGAAATGAGCTCTAGAATAGCCCACGACATAACATTTCATGAAACTCCAGAAGAAGTTCAGGTACCTGAAATAAGGAAAGTGATGAGATCTCAACAAGTTATGTCACTTCGGAACCGATACAAAATGATCGTCAACGATATCTTTGATACAATATAGGGCACAATATTGTAAAAGATTGTGAGGATCGGACCTACAGTCCAGACACCTGAAGATGTCAAGCCATTTAAATGCAAGCCATGATCTATATGACTCATTTGATTAAATCTATATGAAAATTCCTGAAGGATTTAAAATGCATGAAGCATATAGTTCAAAATCTCGAGAAATGTACTCGATCATATTACAAAGGTCTTTGTATGGTTTAAAGAAATCTGGGCGCATGTGGTATAATCGCCTCAATGAATATTTGTTAAAAGAAGGTTACAAGAGCTCCAAAAGGCAATTGAATATCTTAAGAAAGAATTTGTGATGAAAGATCTTGGAAAGACAACACTTTGTCTTGGTCTGCAAATTGGATATTTAGCAGACGAAATCTTTATCCATCAATCTACTTATACAAAAAGGGTCTTAAAATGATTTTACATGGACAAAGCGCACTCATTGAGTACAACAATGGTTGTTCGATCACTTGAAGTGAATAAGGATCTGTTCTGACCTCCAGAAGAGGATGAAGAATCCCTTGGTTGCGAAATACCTTATCTTAGTGCAATTGATGCACTTATGTATCTTGCTAATGCTACAAGACCTGACATAGCATTTCCTGTTAATTTACTAGCAAGATATAGCTCTTCTCCTACACAGAGACTTGGGTATTTGAAACAACATCTTTATCAGGGGGAGTAAAGTATGCATTGTACTCTTTTTCCTTGCTTAGTTTTTTTTTTTCCATTGGGATTTTTCCTGGTAAGGTTTTAATGAGGCAGCTTGCAATGTATATTATTAGTGCACTCTTTTTTCTTGACTAGGATTTTTTTTCCAAGGGGTTTTTCCTAGTAAGGTTTTAACGAGGCACATAATAATGAACATCCAAGGGGGAGTATTACGAAAATATTATTGTGGATGTCCATTTATTACAGGTTGCAAACAACTCAATGAAAAGACTTGCAACAGCTTCTTGGTTTGATGAGATTAATTTAAATCGATCGAAAATAGTGATGGATAATATTCTCTACGATTGGAATGCGGAGACTCAAATATTTGAAACAAGGTTTTCATCAGGGGGAGTAAAAAAATACGCGATGCACCAGCTTACACAGCAGCTAGAGTTATTTTATAACACCTTTGTAATTTTTCTTTTCTATTTTTCGTATGACCTCGATCGGTCCTTTGTAAGTATTTCATATGTATAAAACATATTGGATCTGAATAAGAAAAGGAGAAATCCGTATTGGATCGGGGGAGTTGAACCCGACGTGAATCGAACACGCAACCTTCTGATCTGGAGTCAGACGCGCTACCATTGCGCCACGGATCCTAGGTATCAAAGTTTGGCAGCATATTCTATTTAATCATACAAGAAACTAACCTCTGGGTGTGCGCCTTTTTTTTTTCGGTGTGTGTGTGCGGGGGGGGGGAGTTAACTCGGTAAGACTCTTCGCAAGTTTTTGTATTTACTAGTCTCATGGTATATGTGATGCAAGTGCCATATCACAATGAGTATGAATTTATTTAATTTATGTTTGAATTATTAATAAAATTGTAAGTTTCTAAAGATGGTTATCATGTTGATCGTTTATAATTAATTAAATAAATAAAATTATTTTATAGAAATCCTCAAATCATCAATAATAGTTCAACTTAAAATTTATTTCTATTTTATAATCTTAACACTCAATATCACAAGTTATCATACTTTTTTATTTATTTGAGGAAGAACATATAGCAACTTGAAAACTTAAATAGTATAGAACATAAAACATATAAGTGCAACTTATAATCTATGAATTTCATATGATCACAAAAACCAAAGTGCAATAAAAATCCGAAAAAGACATAAAAAAGGATAGTAAAGTGAGAGAATTAAAACTGAAAGATGGCTCATCTGTGACATATTTACTTTAGTACTAATAATGTATATTTGATTTTCAAGTGTTATTATTCAAGTAGAATTAATACTGAAATGATCCTAGTATTAGGTAACGTCTAAATAATTGGATTGATTAGCTCTTTGCGATGCGAAATCTATTTTAAGGTGTTGGAACACATGTATTTCATCTTAAATTGAATGGTATATCCACTGGGACTTTTTAAATGAAAACTATAGTCATTAGTTGTGATATAATAGTGATACCGAATCCAACATGGCCAAATATTTATTATATGTTTTTATTACGATTCTTCAAAGAGTCGTCACATTAGCACAAATTTTAAAAAATAAATCTTTCCATAAGAGATTTGGAAAGAAAGGTTGGTCGTATAGTTCCGGAAAAAAGGGATAACTAAGTGACGATGCAAACTTTGAAAATGGCTAATATTGATCGAATATTTTACAAAAATAACTTAATCTCTCTATCCAGGGGCGAAGCCACCTTGTGGAAAGAGGGGTCAACTGATCACCTTTTACCCAAAATATTACAAAAAATTATATTGTATATATATGTAAGATTATGATTTTAGATGTATAAAATATATATTGAACGCCCTTTATCGGAATTCTTTTTTACTTCTTTCAAGTTTGAACACCCTTAAAACATTTCTGGCTTCGCTACTGTATCTATCTATACTATATTAAAATCACCAAGACATTTTTTCCTAAAATTTAAGAGTTCAAAATCAATTAAAATATTAATTATTAAATCTTTCTTTATTTTGAATTTTGAAATAGGTAGAAATTTAGAAATTAGAATCGATTAAGATTTCAACTTACACATCCATGTTAATTTGTTAACTTTTATGGAGTCGTCAAATTTTTTTGGTTAAACTTTTATTTAACCAAGTAAGAATATTTACATTCACTAGTTCTTTTGGACTCCAGAGCTAGATTTTATCTAATACAACTTTCTGACTAATCAGTTAACAAACTTCTATAACAATTACATTGAATCTATACTTAACTAGAAAAATTCTTCAATCTTTCCAACTCTTTGTGCCACTTTTCTTCACTTTGCCCAGTGATATGCAGCTCCATTGCAATGTCTTTGATCCTCTGACTGCAAGTGATTGTTTCCCCTTTAGATCTTTTTTTGTTCCTCTCTGCCAAAACATGATACACCATTGATGTGAACAAGAATATTAATACTTCTCCTCGAAGAATATTAATACTTCTCCTCGAGATTTGTTGGCAGTTCTTATTTGCAACCATTTAATTTCCTTTTCCCAGTTACCAATTTGATGATTTTCATTCAGCAAGTGTAACCATGTGGACCATATTGTTTTGGCATAATCACATCCAAACTATAGATGCTCCACTGACTCTTCCTCCTTCATATCACATTGCACACATTCATTTGCTACTGTAATGCCCCATCTTCTTAGTCTATCAACTGTAGCCAATCTTCTATATACTGCTAACCATAGAATGAATCTGTGTTTTGGAATTGCTTTGGATCCAGTTATAATTTTCTTCCACCAGATTTTCTGAAATCGAGGTCACATAACAATATATAGCTTTTTGATGCTAAATTTGTCTTATGATACTTGTCCAACTCAGTACTTGTGTGCTTTTCCATAAATCAATGTACATAACGTTTGTTTTCTTAATTATTGAATCTTTCTTTATTTGAATTATATAGAAAGTCCTAAAATGTTGGACTTTAAAAATTATGATATGTTAAGATTTCACCTTACTAAGTCGTTTCCTTAATTGAACACATCCATGTTAATTTGTTAATACTAGAACCTTAGAGTTATTTCATTTGTTAAATTAGTTATTTGAATTAGTAGGAAATCAACAAATAAATAACATTAGTTAGAAACTAAAGCATACCATGAAGCAAAAAAGATGAGAACGAACCAAATTGCAGTTCGTTTTAGAACAAAGTCTATTCATGGTTCAACATTCTCTTAAATTGTAAACTGAATATTTAACACAATCATGTAAAATAAACTATTTATCCATGACGAAAAATAAACTATTTTTCCATCAAATAATTTTTATAAGACAATATTTTAAATCTACACTGAATAGTTAGAAAAATAAAAATATTTAAGAATATAAAATAGAGGAAAAAATAGTTAACAAGAGTCACTAAAAATAAAAATTCAAAAGCAAAATGTCATATTCAAATTTTTATCCTTTGGAAATAGTATGCACACTACGAATTTTTATCCTTTAGAATGATTAGTTGATAAAATTATAATTGCAGTTAAAATTTAAAATTTACGATAAGCTAATATTATGAATTTGTATAAAAAATAAGTTATTACCTTTAATATTGAGAACAAATAACTATTAGAATTAAAATACCTTTAAGGTTGAGAACAAATAATTAAATATTTGAATAAGCTAACTAGCTAAAACACTAAATTGGTTCATTTCAAATTCCCCACATAAGTAAAATTATTTTTCAATTAACCAAATAAGAAGAGTATAATATTGAAGATGAAAGGAATCAGAAAAGACACCGAATTCGGTTATAATAGTATAAAAAATTAAATTGGTAAAATACAAACTTGAATAAATAAGGATGAAATAGAAGAAGACAAAGTATATTACAAACATGTTGCTATTAATTTTTATTTATTTATTTACTTTTAAATTTTTCAACAAATGAAAAATCCCGATATTTTTTATTTATACATTAAGTTATTTGTTACAAAATATTAGTAACTCAATTTCGGTCATTTTACGTTATCACTTATCAATTTTTTATTAGCCAAAGGGCAATGCCTCCATTTCCAGATTTCTAGAGGCCTAAAGTATTAATTTCTCAATTGTGTTATTTAACAACTTTTTGAAGAGTCGTGACAAAAATATTTTTGTGTCGTGGTGCATGATTTATTTGATTATTGAGCTTAAATACAATATTTATTATTTCATTGGTTCCAAAAATGATAATGCTATTTTGTTTTTAGTGTGTTTAAAAAGCTAATGCTTTTTAAAATTTAGAAATAATTCAGCAGGAGCGTTTTATTTTATATCTAAATGATTAACTTTTATAGTCACTCAAATATTATGGTATGTCTATGATCACAAGATTTAAAAGTCTAATTTCCTACTTTCTTAAATAAATACCATATTCAATCAAACAACGCAATATAAATTAAAATATATTGATAATATTTATCTATTCCTTAAAGCTTTGTACTCATTAAAATGAATACACGTGCAAAGCGCGTACCTAAGACTAGTATATATAAAGGTTACTAAAGCCAATAATTGAAATTGACGAAAAAATGAAAGAAAATTTAATGTCAACTTATTTGAATATATTTTATCTTCTATTATTTCGTCCTCTTTTATTCAATTGAAACTTAATTAATTTAACTCTTAATACTTTATTATAACTGATTTTGCTCTAATTTTTAATTTCTTTTATCACAATGGTCTTTTGTTAAAATAATTGAATTTATATACCCTACGTTTAATTTGTGTCAACTATAAAATAATTTTACATACGTGGTGAATTTGAAAAAGAAATTATTTTCTGTTTTTTCAAATTCTTAGTGTTAGCTCATACTAAAGTTTAAATAATCAAATGTAATTAGATTTCTCTTTAATGACAATTCTCTTTTTCAAATAGTTTTTCTGGTAAAGGGATAATATTTTTTTTCTCATTAAAATAGTTAAATATCGAATGGTTGGAAAACATCTATGCAGACATGTTCCCAAGAAAAAAAACAGGAATTTTTTTTGTAAATCTCTACAAATTAGAATCACTATATACAAGAAAAAATATCTATAATTCAAATACCCTTTTTGAACCATAATAATTTTTTAGTCAAGAAATCAATCTATATTTAGCTCAATTTTATCACTATTTTAAAAAGTAAAAGTATTTTATAAATTACCTTTCTGAAATAACAGATCTAATTTCAGAGTTTATAATTTGATTTCTTCTCAACATTCTGAATAAATATAATAATTAATTTGATACCTTTGAGAACTAAAGATATAATACATAATAATATTATTTGTGAAAAAGTCTTGTATATTTTGAAATATCTTAATATAATAAATTAAAATGTCAAAAAATATTAAAAAGTGAACTACTTACGATGCCCTGACTTTGAGCGAATTGGCTAATCTTTAAATGCATTATAAGAACTACTGCTACGCACCTTTACTTAAGTGATATCGTAAGGTTCTCTCTTAGCGCTTTTCTCAGCCTATTCCAATAACCTTTAACTATTCTATTAGTGAAAGTCAAGGTTGTTGAAAGAAAGTCTACCCGATGTGGGAAAACTGACTTCTAGTGAGGGTTGGCGCCCTAACCTAAACCTATTAGTCTTGCTAGCTTAATATCTTGGGAGTGAAGTTCTTTTCGGGCGGGAAAAAAGAACGATGTTGATTGACATAAGGCTCCTATTCTAATTCTGAAGCTCTTTGAATACATTATAAACTGTAAATATATTTTAAATATTATGCTTGAAAGAGTCTACCTAATATCATTTCCATGAAAATATGTGGGAGAACTTTCAAAACCAAAATATGGATACTTCATGGTTCCACCTCGCGAAAGAATTCTTGTAAAAATGCTTTGCAATTGTTTGAAATCAAATACCAACTCTTTAGATGAAAAGAAGGTGAACTTTAGCTCTCGTTTCGATATAGATTTTAACTACTTTTTGAAAAAAGAAATTGAAAAATTATTTGTTCCTAGAACTTGATCAGTTTTGAAACAAAATTAAAAAAAACAAAACAAATCCGAAACCAGTTTTTTGGGGAAATTTTTTCTTCCACTTACAAAACTTCAATATTTTTCAAATAAAATGCATGTCCAAATACAAATTTAACTTTCAATTTTTTTTTCAATACAACTTCAATTTTTTTTCCCACGTTTCAACCAAATCTATATTCAAACACTAGCTTAATTTATTCCCTTCAATTATGCATCTGACTGATGTAATTTGAGGGTCAAATAAAATGGCATACGCCACCAGGAAGCTACATCCAACTAGTCCACTGTTTGGGCTCCATTTACCTCTGTTTTGAAACTAGCTCAAGAAGACGCAGAATAATTGATATTAGGCACTATTAAATTAGTCTCTATTAATACTAGTAATAGCTTAGCTTAGCTTAGCTAGATAATCTATATATGTGTAATTAGTAACTCTAGTACTACTACTATTGCTCTCATGTGTACTTCTATGTAACGACTCGGTCCGTCGTTACGTAAAACCTGCATTATAATTGTTGTTATTGCCTTGTTATAGATTGGTTATACTATATTTGATGTATTAGAGTTGATAGGCTTGAAATCGAATGGTTGTAGTGAGAGTTCAGTCAATTAGCCTTTAAAAATAGTCTTAAAATGGAAAAAGTCAACTAAGAGTTGACTTATTGGTAAACGACCTCGGAATGCGAATTTTATGGCTCGGATAGCTTCGTTAGGTGATTTGGGACCTGAGAGTGTATCTGGAATAATTTTTTGATGTCCGGTGTAGAATTAAGCTTGAATTGGCGAAAGTTAGTTTTTGGCGATTTCCGGTCGGCAGTGAAAAATAGGCTATCGAGGTCGGAATGGAATTTCGACAGTTGGAACAGGTTCGTAATGTCATTTTGGATGTGCCCGCAAAATTTCAGGTCAATCGGAGTTGTTTTGGATAGTTTCAGCATCGTTGGTGAGTTTTAGAAATATCAAAGTTCTTAGGCTTGAATTCGGTGAGATTTTGGTGTTTTGATGTTAGTTTTGGTGTTTTGAGGGCGCAACTAAGTTTGAATGGTGTTATGGGATATGTTGGTAAGTTTGGTTGGGGTCCCGAGGGGCTCGGGATTGGTTTCAGGTGGTTAACGGGCATTTTTGGACTTGGAGCAATTGCTGGTTTTCTGGTGTCAATGCAGCAGATTTTTACTCTCTGCGATCGCGTGAAGGGAGTCGCGATCGCGTAGGGCATTTTGAGAAGGGGTAGGATTTAGACTCTGCGATCGCAGAGGTCGAGCAGGTCAGGCATTGCAATCGCGTGAGGGGATCGCGATCGCGTAGGGATAGGGCAGGCGCGTGGGGGGCGAGGTCGAATGGTCTTCGCGATCGCGTGAAGAGAGCTGCGATCGCGTGGGGTTGAGAATTTGTGCTCCACGATTGCGACAGGGAGACCACGATCGCGGTGAAGAAATAACTGGGCAAATATAAATTAAACCCTCCGCGACCTAAACATATTTTTACACCATTGTTGTACAAAAAAGAGCTTTTGAGGCAAGTTTTGAAGAGGAAAATCAGTGTTCTTCATAGAGGTAAGTGTTTTGATCATTAAAACTCAATTATAGGTGATTAAGGAGCATAATCCCAGTGTTTAATTCATGAAAATCAGTAGGAAAATGTGGGTTTAGGGCATTAGATTATGAGACCTTTAAGGATCGATTTGAGGGGTCAAATGAACTCCGATTTTGGTGTTCTTTATATGTACGGATTCGTGAGAGGACAGAGAACATTTTGGTATAATTTTTTTTGAGTTTCGGGACACGGGTCTGGAGTTGGGTTTTGACCAATTTTGGATTGTGAGCTAAATTTGATATCTTTCGATTGGAATTCGTTCCTTACGTATATATTGATGATAAAAATCTGAACTTGGTAGATTTGGAGCCTTCGGAGGTCGATTCGAGAGGCAAGCGCATTGCGGAATAGTTTCCGGGCTACTTTGGAGGTAAGTAATGTCTTTAAATCCTGTCCTGAGGGTATGAAACCCCGGACTATGCACCCTTTCACGGGTTTTGAAATGCAAAGGTTGAACCTTTGGAGATATATTCCTTACTTAGGCGACTATTGAGTTGCGAAACGACTTTTTAAAGCTTATTTCCAATAGTACTGTATATACTTGATATGATTTGGGCTGTAAGCCATGCTTGGGGCCTAGTGCCGACCTGTTTACCCCTTGGGGGTTGTGTTTACTATGTTTTCCTCACTATATGTTAGGATTTTACACTCAGTCTTTTTCTGATAAATTGTTTTGACACTCAGAGTATTTTGATACTATTTCTTGAAAAACGAAAAACTGTTTTGGGTCGAGAACCCGGTATGTTTATGGCCTAAGGGCAAATTGAGAGTGTCTGACTAAGTGAGGATTTCAGGCCTATGTTGTGAGGAGGCTTTCAGGCCTTATATAAGGGAGGCTTTCAGGCCTTTATTGTGAAGAGGCTTTCAGGCCTTATGTTGTTATAGCGCTTGGGCTGTAGGAGCCCCTCCGGAGTCTGTACACACCCCCAGTGAGCACAGGTACCTATTGAGTGATGATTATTGCCCGCGGGGCTTATACTGAGTGATGATTACTGCTCGCGGGGCTGTTACTGAGTGATTGTAAGAATGCCTGATAAAGAAATTGTTACGAGAAATGATTATGGACCGAGGGGCAGTTTTATGAAGAGTTTTACTGAGTTTTCGAACTATGATTTACTTCGTTTTCAAACTGGTTTTACTGAGAATTTTACTGAGATATACTGATGTTGCACTTGTTTTCAAGGGATTACTGGAAACTGATTTCGAACTTTTTATTTGATAAATACTACATGGTGACTTGGTGTTTTACTGGTTTTGTGGAATTGTGTATCTGTACTGTGTGTTTTATAATTCTCAGACTGTGATTTATTTTCATTACTACTGAGTTGGCGTACTCATAAAGACTCTCTGTGCCTCTGTGCACAGATTCAGGTACCGATTTGGAGCAGTAGCTGCCTTGTTCGTTAGCAGCGGTTCACGGAATTTCGAGGTAGCTGTCCATCGTCCACAGCTTCTCCATCTCCCTTCCTCATGTAGTTTTTTTGAATTTGATTAAGAGACATATATTATAGTTTTAGCAGAGTTAGACTTATTTATCCTTAGATGCTCATGACTGTTGACTCCAGTTCTTGGGAGGTTTGTTTAGGCTAATATGGGAATGCTAAGACTTAATTATATTATTTGATGCTATGGTTGCATGCTTATTATTAAATTGTGAACTCATATAATTGAACAAACGCGTAGTAAAGTGATGGTTGGCTAGCCTAGTTCCACGATAGGTGCCATCACTGCCTGTTAGGATTTGGGGTCGTGATAAGTTGGTATCAGATCTCTAGGTTACATAGGACTCAACAGTCATGAGCAGGTTTAGTAGAGTCTTGCGGATCGGTACGGAGACGTCTGTACTTATCTTCGAGAGGCTGCAAAACTTTTAGGAAACATCTCTATTTTCTTGAACTCTTTCGTGCCAATCTATTGATTCTTGAAATTTAAACTTACGTTGTTTCATTCTCTCACAGATGGTGAGGACACGCAATACCGATCAGGGTGACCAGACACCAGCCAAACCCACAAGGGGTCGAGGCCGTGGTAGAGTTAGGGGACCAGCTCCGGCAACAGCCGGGGTAGTACCACCGGATCCCCCTATCGTTCAGGATCAGTATCCTGCCGATGGCGCTCGAGCGGGACAGGCTCAGGCACCGCCAATGCCTATTGTTATTACGGGTCTTCAGGAGACCCTGGCTCAGATATTGACGGTGTGTTCCAGTTTAGCAAGGCAGTTGCTATGTCCACTACTGCCACTGCAGCTCAGGCCGGGGGAGGCAATCATACTCCAGCTGCCTGGACACCTGAGCAGGCTGTACAAGGTATTCAGACACCAGGGGTAGACCCAGCTCAGCCAGTTGTCCCAGTCTAGGATTTTGTAGTTCCAGCTATGCCCGAGGATGAGCAACGTAGACTGGAGAGGTTCAACAGACTTAAGCCTTCGACTTTCAACGGCACAGAGGGTGAGGATGCCCAAGGTTTTTCTGGATAAATGCTAGAGGATACTACATGCTGCAGGTATTTTGGAGACCAGTGGGGTCTCGTTTGCTACATTTCAGTTTGCTGGTGCTGATTTTACTTGGTGGGAGTCATTCGACAGGCGTAGGCCGGTTGGTTCAGCACCACTCTCATGGAAGCAATTCTCCACGATCTTTTTGGAGAAGTATGTTCCTCAGTCCCACAGAGAGGAGCAACGCAGGCATTTTGAGCAGTTGCGTCAAGGAGAGTTGTCAGTTACTCAGTACGAGATGAGGTTTTCCGAGTTGGCCAGACATGCTTCTGAGATTGTCCCTACTGTTAGGGAGAGGATTAGGAGGTTTGTAGATGGTCTTACTTATCAACTTCGGATCTTGATGACTAGAGAGAGAGTGTCTGGAGCTACATTTGAGCAGGTTGTTGACATTGCTCGGGACATTGAGTCGGTTCGTAAGCAGGATCGTGAGGAGAGGGAGGTCAAGAGGCCTCAGGGATCGGGTAACTTCAGTGGTTCCCCTTCTAGAGAGAAGTTTCAGCACAATAGAGGTCGTCTATTTAGACCTCCACAACTAGTTCTCCTAGCTTTCAGTGGTGTATCTTCGGGGCAAGGTCCTCGCAATTCTCATCAGGGACGTTCATCTTTTAGTGCACTCCCAGCTCAGAGCTCCTCCCGAGCATCATCTTATCAGGGCTCTTCTATGCATGTTTCGTCTGGTGGTCATCAAGGTGACAGAGGTTCTCGTCAGTTTTCATCTTCGGCTTTAGGTGGTTATTATGAGTGTGTAGAGTTCGGACATGGGTGGAGGCAGTTTCCCCGTCGTCCTAGTAGTTCATCCCAGCAGAGGGTCCAGCCCTCGGCTTCAGCCCCAGTCACTTCACCACCTACCCAGGCCGCCAGGGGTGGTGGTCAGGCAGCTAGAGGCAGTCCTAGAGGGTGAGGTCGAGCAGGTGGAGGCCAGCCACGTATTTATGCACTTCCGGCTAGGCCTGATGCTATGGCGTCAGATGCGGTGATTACATGTACTATCTCAGTTTGTCACAGTGATGCTTTGGCTTTATTTGACCCTGGTTCCACGTACTCTTATGTCTCATCCTATTTTGCTCATTTTCTGAATATGCCCCGTGAGTCTCTAATTACTTCTGTTCATGTTTCGACTCCGGTGGGTGATACTATTGTTGTGGACCGTGTGTATCGGTCGTGTCTTATATCTATTGGGGGTCTGGAGACCCGAGTGGACTTGATGTTCCTCAGTATGGTTGATTTTGATGTGATTCTGGGCATGGATTGGTTATCCCCATGTCATGCGATTCTTGATTGTCACGCTAAGACCGTGACCTTAGCTATGTCCGGAGTTCCGAGAGTTGAGTGGAGAGGGTCTATTGAGCATGTGCCTAGCAGAGTGATTTCTTATTTAAAGGCTCAGCGCATGGTTGAGAAAGGGTGTGAATGTTATCTTGCTTTTGTGAGGGATGTTAGTAGTGAGACTCCTTATGTTGATTCTGTTCCTGTAGTCCGTGATTTTACTGATGTATTCCCTGTAGACCTGCCAGGCATGCCACCTGACATGGATATTGATTTTGGTATTGACTTAGTGCCAGACACCCAGCCTATCTCTATTCCACCTTACCGTATGGCACCATCGGAGTTGAAAGAATTGAAAGAGCAACTTCAGGAACTCTTAGATAAGGGGTTCATTCGGCCGAGTGTGTCACCTTAGGGTGCACCGATGTTGTTTGTGAAAAAGAAATATGGCTCCATGTGTATGTGTATTGATTATAGGCAGCTGAATAAGGTTACGGTGAAGAATCGTTATCCTTTGCCTCGTATTGATGACTTATTTGATCAGCTTCAGGGAGCTAAGGTGTTCTCCAAGATTGACTTAAGGTCGGGGTATCATCAGTTGAAGATTCAAGATTCTGATATTCTGAAGACTGCTTTTAGGACCAGATACGGTCATTATGAATTTCTGGTTATGTCATTTGGGCTGACCAATGCCCCAGCCGCGTTCATGCAATTGTTGAATAGTGTGTTTCAGCCTTACCTTGATTCGTTCGTCATTGTGTTCATTGATGATATCCTGGTTTATTCCCGTAGCCAGGAAGAGCATGCTCAGCACTTGAGGATTGTGTTACAGAGGTTGAGAGAGGAGAAGATTTATGCAAAATTCTCTAAGTGTGAGTTTTGGCTTGGTTCAGTAGCTTTCTTGGGGCATGTGGTGTCTAGTGAGGGCATTCAGGTTGATCCGAAGAAGATTGAGGCAGTGCAGAGTTGGCCCAGACCGTCTTCAACTACAGAAATTCGGAGTTTCCTCGGTTTGGCGGGTTACTACCGTCGCTTTGTGGAAGGATTCTCTTCTATTGCTTCCCCTATGACCAGATTGATGCAGAAGGGTATTCCATTCAGGTGTCCGATGAGTGTGAGGAGAGCTTTCAGAAGCTCAAGTTAGCATTGACCACAACTCCGATTTTGGTGTTGCCTACAAGTTCGGGTTCTTATACGGTCTATTGTGATGCTTCTAGAGTTGGCTTGGGAGAGGTGTTGATGCAGGACGGTAGGGTGATCGCCTACGCGTCGAGACAGTTGAAGGTGCATGAGAAGAATTATCCAGTGCACGATCTTGAGTTAGCTTCCATTGTACATGCCTTGAAGATTTGGCGTCATTATTTGTATGGAGTGCAATGTGAGATTTACACCGATCATCGTAGCTTGCAGTATCTGCTAAGGCAGAAAGACTTGAATTTGCGATAGAGGAGATGGTTGGAGCTT